>LTAE01011646.1:0-11064 GCA_001647135.1 Pontederia paniculata | reverse complement strand
CACGCGCATATATATATATATATATATATATATATATATATATTATGTGTGTGTGTGTGTGTGTGAGAGAGAGAGAGAGATATAGTAGAAGTGTGGGTTTTTTTTCAAAAAATTTGTAGTACATTTTAAAAAAAATAAATATTTTTACTATGGGGTTAAGGAGCGTGTATCATATTGTAAAGTAATGATACTTTCTATATAAAATAATATAAAAAGTTATTGACACTTTCAGTCCAAGTGAGCTACATATTCCTTTCAGACACTATAGAAATAAAAGCATGGATAAATGTCTCAAATATAAAATTTGAGGTGTGTGAAAATCAATTAGTAAACAATATATAGTTTTGTTCTAGAGTTATTTCAAATCCATGAACTGTAACTATAAATGCAATAATTGGGACTGCAATAAAAATGGCTAACGCTTGAGGACTTGAATTGACTTTGAAGTTGAACAATTGATTTTGTTGCATGCAATGTGAGTGATTTAGAATTCACTCAATGTTTCAGGAATATCTTGTGGCAACATTGTTCTGATACTTGAATTATTCACACAACCACTTAAAAATCATTCATTTAGATGGGGAAAGAACAAATTGTATGCAGGAATCGCTCCACTAAGATATATTGGATTCAGGAATCGTTTGATAGAGCTTTTTAGGGCACTTTCTCAAAAAGCATGATTTGCTCTTTTTACGTAAAAGTGTTTGACGATAATTTGTTTAAGTGTTGTCTTTTAAAATTTCAGCGAAAGCCAATTATTTTGTTGTCTTTTTGGAGAGCAACCTCATCTTCTTATGATTCACAAGATGAGGCGGTGGTTCAAAACAACCTTGCTTTTTTAAAAACTTTTAACGCAACTTCAAGATCCAACATAGCAAGCTTCTTTAAAAGGCGTAGTCATGTTGGTACATTCCCTATCAACTTATTGTAAGAAAGCTGCAAGAATAACAAGAAGAAGAAACTAAGTTAGAAACATAGAGGTTAATGCTCGATAGTCTCCATTGTGGCGAACCCGCCTGAGCGGTTAGCTCGCATGAGTGGCAAGCTCGCCACAAGAGTCACTCGCCCTATGGTGAGCTCACCTGAGCACGAGCTCATGCAATGGGGGAAGCTCATCACAAGGCCAATGTCAATTAAAAAAAACATGGAGATGATTTGTTGCATAGAGGGAGAGCATAGTTTGATCATTTCAAAAATAAATTTATTATAAATTTCAAAACATTAAAAATCTAATGGTGTAAAAAAATTAAAATTAGATGTAGAAATTCGTTATAGTTGACGGGTGTAGCAAAAATAATACTTTATTATTGGAAGAGTATAAAATTATTGGACAATATATATAATTTTTTATTTTTCATTAATTTGAAAATTTTTATGTGTTAGAAAATATATATAAACATCATTTTCTTTTTTCTATTCATGTGTTCTTCCGGACAAATAACAAAAGTGCAAATTGCTAGGGTAGCACTTGGAAGTGGAAACCTAAATTTTTTTTCGAGTTCTCAATGAATAGTTGATTTGATAGATTAGTTACAATAGTGTGTTTGGATAAATGTAGAATTAAAAAGTGGGGTTGTATGTGTGTTTGGATAGAGTTAGAATTTCGAAAATGAACCAATTCACATCTTGTGTGCAATGACCATTATACCCTTCTATATTACATAAATTATTTGATACACATTTATGAAATATTCACGACTTGTATTATTAAAAAAATTACGCTTTAGCCCAAAAATTAAATACAATTAACCAACTAATATTAAAAAGCAAATTATCATAGTAATATTATTTTATCGTTAAAAGTAAGTTATAATGCATGAGGGCCATTTAAATGAAATAAGTGTGCACTGCATAATTATATATAATGTGATGTACACATATTATTTCCATAATTTAGATTACATGTTTTAAGTACACACCCCCACCTTAATATGTAACTTTAAATAAATAATGTTATACATATGATGAAATTTTCATGGCTTGTATCATAAAACATTTTTATACTTAGGCCGAAAATTAACCATATTCATAAAAAAATAACTAACTCAACTTATCAACATTAAAAATTAACTTATCATAACGATATTTAAAAACAAAGTTTTGTGAAAATATTATTTTTAATAATCTAGTGAAACTTTAACCTTTAGACAAAAAAAGATGCATAGAGATAACATATAACCTTTAGATCAAAACTTTAACCTTTAGCTTTAAAATTTTAATCAATTATAAGAATAGAGATACAAACATAATTTTATGATAACAAACTTTTGTACAAATGTTAAATTGTATTGGATGAAATAGAATTCAAAATTAACAACTTTGCACACACACACATACACACACACGCGTGCGCGCGCACACACACACATATATATGTGTATATATATATATATTTTTATATATGTATATAGTCCAAAGCAGACAAATTAGAGTTTGCAAAATAACATTTATGAACAAAATCAATGTCTTGCCTATTGTACAACCATGTCGAGCACAAAGTTTTGAACATGCATATCAAGCACAATTACACCTAGGCGACATAAGTCCGAGCGCATAAAAAAAACAAAGGCACACAATAGTATTAGATAAAGGTTCCCCGACACTTGTATTCACATAAACCGACATTTTTAACCTCCTTTATATTTTCAGCTACATATTCTCAAATTTCTTTAGTTGTGTTGTCCAATCCACCAAGATAACGAAACAAATAATTCGTTTCTGCCTCAAGTATGTCAAACTTCTTGAAAACACAATTTGCATATCTGAGCACCTATTGTTGGCAATCAGCCCAAGACTCATAAATCCCTTGTTTATGACCTTCAAACACAACATAGTAATATATCTGCCCAGCCATTAATTCTCTTCTGATGGATTCTCTTAAAATTGTGAAAAAAATAATCAATAGACATGAATATCACTAATATTAGAGGTCTAAGAAGTTAATGTATCATAATGATATTGAGATAAAAATGTTTGAGTTAGAAGGCATATATTAGAAAAAAATGTTGTAAATATATTATCTAACTTCCCTATGCATAGTTACATTAACATGCATTACCAAAATGGAAAAAGTGAATGATATATTTTATACCTAATCAATCCCCATGACACGAACATGAGAGATTAAAACTAAAATGAACACAAAAAATAATAAAATTATTTGGTATGCAATCATCTATGTTAGAAGTAATTACAATAGAAAGTTAATGCTATAGTAACATAGTGAAATGTTAATATAGTAATCAGAATCCAACTAAAATTCTTACTGCATCGACATAGGTGATCATTCCATAACCTACCTACTATATTATCATATAGTTGTTCATCATGCATCCTCTCAACATTAGTGGCGATAATGGATGGTACCAAATCATCACTCTTTCCTCTATGGGTTTGGGGTCCATCGCTTGTTTTACTTATCCTCTCACTAAAAGCGTCGAATAAAGTTGTATATCACACAACATGGTAGCACACTTCGCTTGTCGATCCTAAATGGATATTGGATAGGTGAATGGAGTACCGTAAATCATTTTTTCAATATGTCGAATGTTTGCTCCATGTAATTCCTCAATATGAATGTCTATGATTATAAAGATCTTTGGCATTCTATACTTCTGACATGTGTGTTCCCGTTGAATGTACTCAAGTGATACCTACCACCCCTATATGGTGCCCTCTGGTATTTGTAAGATAATACTTTCCTATACATGAAAAAAATGCTAAGTATCATTCTATAAACCAAACTATTTAGTAAATTAATAATTTATACCTTCTAGTATGATGAAATTCCCATCCTCAAGGCACCATTTAAGAATTTTCATATCTACAACAAAACCTTCCAATTCACTGCAAACATAAAAGAATTATCTTCAAATGAAACTCTAGCCATCACATTTTGCGATAGAACACCTTTCGATTATGAGAAGGCACTTGTTTCGACTTCTTAATATGTGTTGGAATGTGTGTTTCGTCAATAACCTCTATGACATTCAAAAAACAAGGATAAAGTTAGTGTTAATATGTTGGATAATGCAAACACTTAAATGCAATACTAACTAACATGTTGTACTCACCATGAAGTATGGATAAACAATGTGTTGCCCTCACATACGAGGATGAACACCTACACTTGCATCCGGAAGTTGAATTAACTCTTCATTCAATTCACAAATAGCTTTGATTATCGAGTTTAAATGATGTGATATTTTCTCTCCAAAATGTTGAAATAACTCTTGCATCCTCCTATTTGAATATCCTTGCCCAATACAATTTAAGGATATAGTCAATTTCTCTGGAACGCTAAGATATCTAATTGACCTCAAATGTTTTCTAGTCACTAACAACTCTTCCAACTTTAAAAACATTGTGTTCATACCCTAAAATAGAGGTAACTAATGTGTGCTTAATTAGCCATATTTTTCATATCATATTTATCTAATTTACATCATTTTCATCATCACATACATTATTTTTTCTATCATTACACTTCTTTTTAGTTTTGGAGTCAGAGTTTGTATAATGTCGTGCATTTTGATGTCTAGGGCACTTGGCAGCATGACGGAGGAAGACCAACAATCTGGAATGAAATCGGAGGCTAATCAATATAATATTTAGAAAGTCATTACGTGATAAATAATCATGCATGTGAGGGCAAGAGGTGCAACTTGAAGACTTTTCATAGGTCGTGAAATTCAGCTTCACGACCATGAAAACAACGACGGACGATACAATCGTGACTCGCATTCATCACGCCCATGCGAAGTAGTTTCATAGGTCGTGAATTCAACTTCACGAACGTGGGCACGTCCAAAGCAAAATAGCAGGGATATTCATCATGGGTCGTGAATGCATGATCATGATCGTGAGTGCATGGACGATGAGGATGCATACATATGCTCATGCGCCATGAAGGACAACTCATGGGCCATGACATCTGGATGATAAAGATAGTGACATTCACGGGCTATGAAGCATGACGAAGATTGAAGATAACTTACTGTCACAACCATGAATCTAGTTTCACGGGCCATGACGATGTGTGGATATTGAAGAAATTCCACGATCATGATGGTGACATTTCTATCGCAAATCGTGAAACTTCTCGAGATAAAATTTATTAATCATTTTTGAAGCAGTTTAATCTTAATCTTTTGAGGATCTTGATCCGATTTGAGTTTTATCTGATGGAATCAAATATTAACAAATTAGGATTCTTCATATCTATTGAAAACATATAAATGAACCCTTTAAGTCACGCGCTAAGGGTGATTACACATGAAAAGAGTTTTTATATGAGAGAAGCCACAATTCTGAATTTGATGCAACATGCCTTGCTTTAAGCTCAGAACTTCAATATTCACGCCTGAAAAGAGCCTAATGCCATAGAGAAGAAGAGATTATTTCTGTGCAAGTTTTGAAGAAGATAATTGTTAGGGTGTATTGTTCTTAATTATCATTTTTTGTCATATTCTTTCCCAATTTTGAAGGATGAACTCTTGTTAGATTTTCTATTTTACTTTTGTGGAGTGAATATTATTGTAAGAGAAACACGATTAACTCTTGATTTAGTTGTGTTTAGTTCTTCAATTTTTCTATGCACATGAATGCTATATTTAATGTTGTTTTATGATTTATTTGATTTTTTGATTCCTTGCTAGCATCTTGGAGAGGAATAACGAGTTCTTAGTTCTCTTTGAAATTCTGAAATTGTTCTTTGAAATTGGAATTCAAAGCCATGTCACATTTNTATATATATATATATATATATATATATGTATATATATAGCTTCTTAATTTCCTAATAGACAAGATTGACATCTTGAAGAGAAATAATTGTATCCATTTAGAATTAAGATAGTTGATGCATCTTGAAGAGTAAGTCATACTTTGAGTAGATCATAATCCACTTAGAAATTTGATTGAACTAAAATTTAACTAATCTTGGAGTAAAGCTGAATTTATCCTTATTTCATCTTCTCTTATTTCAATTCAAAGGTTGTTGTAATCAAAACTTATCTTTTTCTTTCTCTTGTTAATTATATTTTCCTCAAACTCTATCATCTCTTATTAGTTGGTAGGATTAGATAGATAACATATATTAATCCTCGTGGGAATGGTACTCAACTCACCTTCAACTATTACTTGATATGACTAATCACTTGCTAACGATTTTATCTGCCTTATTAGCACGCATAAGTAACCATGCTTAGGGTGGCATTGAGCATTTCATTAATCAATTATTCTTTGGTGAATGGGCATGTACGATAGGGCATCCTCATAACAGGTTTGATTGGTATGTCTTCACTACTTTCATCCATATCTAAGGTTGTCGCTAAAACCTCTTCTTCAAAAAGGTCTTCCTCAAGAAGTAAACATAAAACTTCCACTTCCATCTATTAGGTAAAGACACATGTGTTGAAATCAGCAGTAGCATATATAACAAATACTAGTACGAATTAGCAAATGTAAAATGAATAGTACATACAACATAAGAAAATGGTAGATCACATGAAGTGCAAATATCAGAAACATAAAGTTCCATACATAGTTCATTACACATTAAAAAACATAACACCAAGTATCAAATATGGACATAAAGTAGTAAATATAGTTTATTACAACAACATCTAATTGTCTTCCAAACATTCTAGTACTATAAAAACTAGTAACAACATCTAGCAATAGTAGAAACAACGTCCTAGCAAAAAAATCACTAATTATCTGCATGCAATCCTTCTACATCATCATCACTATAAAATGATCGAATCTCAGTTGTTTGGGGAGGAATGATGAGTCGAGATGTATGACATGTTGCAGATCTAGGAATGAATGATGAGTTTCATGCATAACTAAATATGACATGAGTAGTGAAGTCAACTTACATGTATTGCATGTGAAATTCCATTGGATAAGGCATTCTAGTAGCATAATCAATATTTGATAAGTTTGGAAAGAGGTTTGGCACAAACGGCATAGTAGAAAAGCCACAATGTGCAAAGGTGGAACAAGGAGTTCTTGATGGTGGAATTTTTTTGAAGTGCACCAGATATCCAATCTTTCAACATTTTCTCATTAATGCATAGCCTTAATAACCATTGCTCTTTTTCATTAGTCAATGTCCTAGCAATCACCAAACAAACTTCGCCACAAATATTGGGCATCTTTTCATCTAAAATTGTCAAACACTCCTCTGCACCTGCCATATAATTACTTTATTTTTCTTTGAACAAATTTCCTAATCAATTGTAGCCTCTCACAACCATGTTCTACAAGAAATGCCAATGTCTCATCATTGTTTTTCTTCTTTCTTGCAATAGAGGGGGTCGACCCTTCCTTGTATCATTTGGCAATTTTGGTGTTTTCTCCTTCTTGAATCTCAAGTGCGAGAGGCATTAGGGAGGGGGGCTGATAAAGGACATAAAGTGTGTAGAGACAACATTATATACAACATTCCCCATGGTCATGTCTATCGGTTTATTTCTCGAAGTCATGTCTATAACGTTGTCATCATAGCTATCCGAGCCCTCTTCCAACGATAATGGATTTCTAGTGTTGCATGCTTTCTTTCCTGTGGCAATATTCTTCGCAAACAAAATGCGAAGATACGAGAAGCTCTTGTCTCGGATCTTTTAGAGATTGTGATTGACATGTTGTAAATTAAGATGTAAATTGGTAATCCGCTATGACTCAATTACTTTTTACTTGTGTATTATGTTAGAAGAATACTCACCATGATAACCTTATCCCACATGGAGGGATCAGGAGGTACTAGCATATGTTTTTTTTGGATCCCAACCCCATCCACTTTTGTTCAATAATGATGTAACCCAGCCATAATTCCTTTTTTTCGGTTTCAAATGATTCTTAAGATGACTTATTTCTATATTTTACCCACTCTTTTCATTGAATTTTATCCTCATACACTTCCATGCTTCAGGAAACACACTATTATTGAAAAATCTATCTACATTTTCATATATCATTAAAGCCACGAAAATCTCGTCCATCTTCGGACTTCATTTATCAGACCTTGGTATCTCATTTCAATCTCCTTCGCCTTCCCCCTTGTCTTTTTTGAGGCATCACTACCTTTCATAAATAAGTGATATGAGTTCAAACATTGGTCAGCTACACAATTGTTAAAGTCGCCCAACTAGCCTAACATACTATTGCCCAAATTAAAAATTAAGTAGTGAAATCAGTTCTAAACTTACAATAAGCTAATTGGATACTTCCTAATTACATTCTGAGCATTATTTAACATGACTTACATATAATGATCATAAGGTAAATGATAATATGAAACAAAGATGCTATATGAAGTAAATAATCAGCTAAATAAGTTATCGATAATGTCATATATATCACAAGCTTTGAGCGATGAAAAAGTAAACAAGAATTGTTATTTTTAACATTTCATACTAATCTCACTTCAAAAATAGCACTCCATGCAATGGAAAAAAAGGATTAAAAAATTGAGACAATGCCGAACAATTAGTACAACAACACCTTTCCTTCTGGCCAATTGAGTGGTCGGATGCAAACCAATAGCAGTAGTAGCTAAACACTCAGATGGAGAAGAAGATGCGTGCTAATATGTTAGATAAAATCACTAGCAATTAAACTAGTCGTATCAAGTAATACTTCAGGTGAGTGGAGTATCGTTCCTACGACGATTGAATATTAGCTATGTATCTAGTCCCACTGACTTATAAGAGAAAATGATTCTTTTAAAAAATGATTTTTAAAAGAAAATTAAAGAGAAAGAGAAAAAGAAAAGAATTTGATGACAACAACATCTAGATCAGGATGAGATGAGATGAAATTAGAAAAAAAATTCATTTTTACTCCAAGATTAATCAAATCCAGTTTCAATCAAACTCCTAAGTGGATTAGGATCTAACAAAAGTATGATTCCTTCTCCAGAATGCATCAACTATTTTAATCTAAATAGATACGACCGTTCCTCTTCAGGATGCCAATCTTATCTCCTAGGAATTGAGATGCAGTAATATATATCTCTTAGGTTGTAGATCGTTCCTCTTCAAGATGCCAATTTGATAGAGTACACACCTAAATATTCCTTTATAGGATGCTACTCATGTATGACATGCAATGCTTCAAATAGAAATTTTAAAAATTAATACTCATTATTCTCTTTAAGATGCTAGCAAAGATCAAAATCTCAAGAAAACACAAAAAAAAACTTAAACACAACATTCATGTGCATAGGAGAATTGAAGAACTAAAATAAATTAAATCAAGAGTTCAATGTGTTTCTCTTACAATAATATTCACTCCTAAAAATTAGAAATTACAACAGGAGGTCACCCTTCAAAAGTAGAGAAAGAGGATTACAAAGAAAATTATTAAGAATAATACACCTTGACAATTGTCTTCTTCAAAATCTACGCAGCATAAATCTCTTCTTCTCTTTTAGCACTAGGCTTTCCTCATGCTTGAAGCGTGAAGTTCGAGGCTTGTTGCATAAGGCATGTTGCATCCTCCAAAAGTGAGGCCTTGAGAGTTTATTTATAAGGTTTCAATGTATTTCATCGGATATGAAGAGTCCTAACTTGCAAATATTTGTTTCCTTGGAAAATATAACTTAATCCTAAATCAAAATCTCCAAAAGATAAGTTTAAATGACTTCAAACAATGAAAATTCACTTTACTCCGGGAAGTTTCACGACCCGTGATCGAGTTTTCATGTTTGTGATCGTAAGTTTTCGTTCATATCAGTGTCACATCATGGCCCGTGAAATTGGATTAATTATCGTGATTGAATGTATGCGTCTTCACCGTTGCTTCATTGAAGACGTGATCATGCATTCACGCCATATGACAAATATTGTAGTTCTTCAACTTGGACGCACTCACGGTCGTGAAACTTCTTTCACGGGTCTTGCATTTATCACGGGCGTGAAAGTTGATCATGGCTCATCATCTCGCGTTGTTACGATTGTGAAATTGGTTTCATGCCCATGACTTTTCTTTTATGAGTTTTACTTGCGCTCATGGGTATGAAGTGTCCGCCAGGGTCGTGATTTTCGAATTTTTATTTGTTGACATCCGAATTCACTCCAAATTATTGTGGTCTTTCTCCTCGCGTTGTCGAATGCCCTAAACATCAAAACACACGATATTATGCAGACTCTCTCTGAAAAGTGAAATGATGGATAGATTGATGCACATGACTATGAAAATGACAAAAATCAAACTAAATATGTTATGAAAAATATGACTAGTTTAGCACGCATCAAATCCACGACAACGCTGACCACACAATGAAAAAGAGGAAATCAAAGATCGCTGGAAGAGATCACTCAGATGAGGGCTCCAATAGAGGAAGAGAGGGAGAGACAAAAGAAAGGAAAATATATGTGTTAGTAAAGGGTGGGTTACGAGGACGGCAAAAAAGTAAAAATAAAAAGGGTGTTGTTGTAGAACCTAGTCGTTCTACCAATTTGGTGTAACCGCATGGTGCAAACCATAGGCTGCCCATGTGCTGCCCGTGGTTCTGGTCAATTCGGTTCTAAGCCTTAGTTCTAGTTGTATTTTCCAAAACCAATCGAAACCAAACCCTGGTTCTTACTTGGTTCTAAAGTTGTCGAACCCAACTCGAGATCTTGGTCTAGATAGGTGCCTATGATAAAAAAGTTCATGGTTGGGGCAGAGACCTACGGTCCTTACTAAAAATATATAAATATTTTAATACATTTTTAGGTATGTTATCAAAACGAGTGTTACCAATGTTAACTGTATATTCTAAATAAAATTATGACATTAAATCATAATTAATTTACATTAGTAAAAATAGTTAACAATTTATAATGGATTTTTTAACTAAATTATGCTTAAGCATATTTAATAATAAAATAGTACTTTATAAATAATAGAAGTATTTATAATATCAGAAAGAAGAGAGTTTCGATGAAAAGTAGTCTTTGATAAGAAATTAAATATTGTTCTCTTATGACACCATCTATCTGTCATGATAATAATATTATCAAAATAAATATATCTAAGAATAGCCAATATATATATATATATATATATATATAT
>LTAE01011644.1:0-14954 GCA_001647135.1 Pontederia paniculata | reverse complement strand
CCTGAGCCCTCCGGACGTCCGCTCTTCAGCCTGGCAGTGCTCCGGTCGTCCAGTGTCTCCTCCTGAGCCCTCCGGACGACCGATCCCCAAATATGTTGGAAGATGTTGTTGTTGGGGTCGCCCATTCATCAATCATCAGGCGTCCTCCTCCTTTGGGCCCTTTTCTGCGGTCGTCCTTTCTTTAACTCTGATCGACCGGTCTTCCTCTTGACTGCCCCGACAGTCCTTCAATATCGGTCGCCCTCTTTATATCTTGGGTCGACCGTTTATGCTTGACTCTCCACTGTCCTTCACTACCGGTCGCCCTCTTTATATCTTGGGTCGACCGTCTTTGCATGATTATGGATGATGAGTAGGCTTGTATGATAATAAAGATTAGGAATAAAACTAACATGTTTTCACATAAATTGTTATGCACAAATTTCGCTCCAGAGTTAACTCTCCATATGGATTAGGAACACCTATTATTATGACCTTTCTTAATGGATAAATCAACTATCCATATGAGAATAATGTAACAATAGTTAACTCTTCCTAGCTACTAAATTACCCTTAACGGGTTAACCTAACAGACCACACACTAAAATGTCCTTAACAATCATAATAGCATGACATGAATTGCAAATAAGAATTGACCACACTACATAATTAATGATCAAAATAATGAATTCATAAAACTCAAGCAATCATGTTCAGGAAGAAAACACCTAAAATTAATAAACAAAATCTGAGAAAAGTGTATAGGTTCTAAACCTAACTAATAATCATCTTTACAAACCAGATTCATCATAAGATAAATACATAGTTCAAAACATGGTAAATTTCATCCCAACATAAAGTAAAAAAGAAGAATACTCTTATGGGTGTCAAAAGGGTGTTGAGCAATCTTCTTGACGAGTGTACTAATCCTAACTCATCTTCGTCAATCCTTCGAAATAATCCTTTGTTCTTGTCGTTCTCGCTTTGGTTGAAAGCTCCTAGCATCCTTCTCAAGTTATTCATGAAGTCTTTATATACCCCTCTGTCCATATTAGGGCTTCATAGGGTTTGGAGGTGATATGATAGCTTGCATATGAGCACTTTGATTAAATCTACCCTTTGATCAATGGTTGTGATAAAACCATGTCAAAGCTCTTCCAAATCATCAAAATCTCGCAAGTATTCAATTCCGCAAGTGTCTCACGACCGGTAATAGTGCTTCACGGCTCATAATAATAAAATCAATCATATTTACTCAAGTCATGACGGTCCGTGATGACATCTTACGGCCCATAACTCGAGTGTTGATCAAGATATCCTCAAAGTGAATCTCTCCTCTTACGACCCTAATAATTTTCACAGCCCGTAACAATTAAATTAGTTGTTGATGGTCGCCGCTGTCCAAGCCGTAATAATCCATTACACTCCATGAAATGCAAGGTTATGACCCATTAAATATTGTTACGACTCATTATGATCGGCTGCATAAAATATCTGAGTCGTTACGCCACACATTGCGGTTGTGACTTCTATCTTTACAGCTTGTTAAATCACATCACATCCCATAATGAATTGATGGGTCATCTTGTCGCCTCCTGATGAGGTTGTTATGTTGTCTTTTGGCTCATGATGAGCTTGAGTGATGTTGATCTTTCTTCATCATGGCCCATAATGACTCATAATAGTTCGTAATAACTCTAAAGTTGCATTTTCTTCACATGAATGAAATCTTTTGCGGTGTTGAGTCCATCTAAGCCTTTTCTTAGTCTCTTCATCTGATTTCCTGCAAAATAACACCAAATAGGAGTAGATTTCATACATGAAGCAATATAAAACAAATAAGGACCATAATAAATGCATGCTATGCCAAAATGATCCAAAATCATGCCAAATGCAAGCCTTAAGACATGTCGTACAATACATGCATTAGTTGGTTGAGAAAACAATTTGACTTCAATTTCTAAAATTTTAATTTTCATGGTAGTGACCGAAATGGTGCAAACTTGGCTTCATAATGTCAAGGTCAGTGGAAGCAGTTCACAGTCGTGACTGAGACCTCAAAATGTTTTCTTCATTTCATGGCTTGTGACAAGGATTTCACAACCATGAGAGTGACTGTCACGGCCATGATCGAGACTGGTCATCCATTTCAGCATCTTGAAATTGCTATTCGCGCTTTATTTTAACTCTGAATTGAGTACATTTTTTTGTTGGCCTTGTTTCTTTGTATTCGTGTGTCCTAGACATCAAAATTCAAAAGATTGAGTAGTTTTCTAAATCAAAATAAATAAATGTAAATAACCTACTAAAATGATGCATGTTATGTAAAAACTAGCGAAAAATGAACTAATATGCTATGAAAAATATATTAAAATTCACATGCATCAAAGAGGCCTGGATGCAAATGCTCGACCGATCTATGATTTTGATGCTATTGATCTAGAATATAGGGATTTGTGTCAAGAAAAAATTATTGGAAAATTTACAGGTTTGGCATCATCACCACCAAATATGCCTACCTTGACACTCTACGGCTAATTGGCATTTATGATGTGGTGCTTCGTGTTTACGATTTTATCGGCAAGACCATATTTGTCCTGAAGAAGTGGCAAAACTTATGATAAGATCAACAAGAGTTTCTAAGCTCTTTTCAGGTGTTCAACTAAACAATACAATGAGAACCTAGACAACACATGCGAGGATCATCCTCATGTCAACTTAATGCTCTAGAAAAAGGAATTTTGGCTTACTCCCAAGGAGCTCTATGATGATCAATATGACTTTGATGCCTTGACATTTTAGAGTCTTCAACAAAGAGACCATATTGGAGCAGGACCACACAAAGGCTAGCAAGATCCAAAATCTAGAACTTCTATATGTGCACAAAATCTTGGTTACCACAATCTATTGGTGAGGGGTCAATGATTTAGTTGTCAACATCATTGAGTTGTTTCCCCTATAAGTGATATTAGAAGGGAAGTGGGTCAACATTGGAGCTTTTCTCACTTTCACATTTAAGAAGTTCACAAAGAACACTAAGGGCATGATTATCATTGGTATACTCGTCACAACCAGCGTTGAGAATTTCTGGTTCTATCTTGGACCATTGGCCAAAAGAGAAAATTCCTTGATAGATCGTAGCAAAATATTCATATGAAGTTGATCACTATGGAGTGGGAGATTGCTTGCTTCAACTTAATGCACATTACAATCTTTGATAGAGCCAACTGGCTCTACTTTCCATCAAAGATATCTACTGCAAATGATGAGCCATATGAGCTTAAGCACTACACATAGACTGATGGTGAGGGGCCTTCACATTATGAGCCACCCTAGCCTATGGCTTAGGAGCCTTCTTATACTGCACAATTGCATGCTTACCCTTTTTGTCCTTTTGATTTTTCTAATCTACAAGCTAATTTGTAGGTTATGCCAACAGATTAGATGAACTACCATTAGACTATACGATCCACTTGGAATTGATGGAGAGAGCAAGCCAAGAGGATTGTCACCAACTCAATAGGCTTGAACAAATGATCTGCACCAACACGAGTATTGTTGGATCCAAGTCATTATGGTTTTAAACTATTGCAATCAGCTTCATCACAATGATCATTAGGGTTGTGTCATTTCCTTTTTATTTTTTTAACTTTTATTGAGTATTTTTTGTTCATTTGCATTGTACTACTTTCTCAAAGCTAACAAACACCGAGCATAATGTTTGATTCAAGATTCGGCCAGTATGCATGTCATGCATCATATTTCTTGTTGTAGTTTGTCTTTGTTATACATATTTGCTTGTTCACATTAGTCAACATATTTTCTTAAGTATTGTGTTAGAAATATGAAAAACTTTAAAAATTATCAAACTTCCTCTTATTTCTAACTTTTAACTAACTTATAATACTAACTTTAAGACACCTTGTTAATCTATGAAATTCGAATATTATTCTATATGGAATATCATCATAGTATTGGGTATTGTAATATAGAAATTCGTTAAGTAAAATAATGAAACTCGACTATGTTTTCTTCTCCAGTTTACTTTATTTTTTTCTTTAGTTATGATTATAATCTCATTTTTATTGAACATATTAAGTAGTCTTAAGAATATGTATTTAAAAAAGTAAAAAGAAAATAGAAAAATAGTGAATTAAATAAACTTGTTGAGGAGATACATTTGTTATCTGACACCTTGATGTGTTTGGGAAATTAGATCGGAAGGAGATTCTTGTCAAATGATTTAAGGCCAATTGGTTTAGGATCAGTTGATTGGAAACCAACTACATAAACCGCCTTGCACAATATGGAGTAGAATATGAGTATTTGAATCACCGCTTGGTTCGAAACTCCAATTGAACCTTAGAATATTTAGACAAATAAACTCGAGAGGTGTCTCAACACATGGTTCCCTAAAACCATCTAATATGAGAGTCACCGGAAGAAAGCCCCCCGCTAGACAGACTTCTTTGTGCCTACATGGAGATTAAAACTCATAAATAACATAAAAGAAAGTGATAATGTGAGTATGAAAAAAAGAAATATCTTAAGCTCCTTGATTACCTCTTGTGTTTTCAATATTAATGCTATGATATGATTAACTATAGTTTTTTTCTTTTGGGGGATGGATTATAAAAAGTTTAAGAACATTTGGATTTTAAAACTTCTAAGAAGTTGAGACCTTTTAAGATGAAGAGAGATATTCTAAAAGTATTTGCGTAAAATGATAGTATGAGGAAAGTATTTGTTTGTGGAATGGAAGTCATGACCAATCATTTATAGGTTCTAGAGATTTTTCTTAAGTTTTCTTTTGAGAATGTTTAAGCTTGGAGAAGCTTGATGCGAGAAAAAAATGTATATATTGCCTCATATAGGTCATTTTCATAGTTTGATTAATTATATGCATAATTTTATAGTTTCTTTCTTTCATTTTTTTTAATTTGAGTTAGAATATATCCGTGTTCTCTATTTTTCTTTAAAGGACATAGAATTTGGAGTTGTTGAACAGAAATCATAAGTCAAATCTGAAAAATAATTTAGAATTGGTGAATAAAGGAAGTTCTATGTCAACATGGACCATTTTATTCCACATTGAGTCCGAAAATTTAGCTAAATTCTTAACTTAGAGAGAATGTGGACCATGTTGTTCCACTTGGGAGGGATTGCTTCGGACAAAACTTTTGTTTGTGATAGAAATCTTATGCTAGTTATTTTTTTTATTTTCCTTTACATGACAAATAATTTCATGTTTAATGTATCTTGTATGTCATCTAAAGTAGATTCCTTTTATGTTAGGGGAAGACTCATTGAATCTCATGAAACGCTTGAGTAGTATTTTTATTATGGATATTTATGAATTTCTATTTGTTTGATTAGTTTCAATTATAGTATTCTCATTGCATTAATCAATCTATTAATTATAATTCTCTGTGTTGATCTAATTCTCATAATTTTTAATTGGAAAATAGGTCTAGACAGACTCCAAAAGGATCGTGTTTGACGGAACATTGATTGTGTTGGTCATCCATTTGGTATATTACGCTCGATGCAGTCCATTTTCGGATATGACATGGGGTGTGTTCTTCTTAATTTAATTCAAAATAATTTAAACTTATTTTTGTTCAAGTCCTATTTTTATCTTATTTTAAACTTTAAATTTTGTGGATCATTAATTCACTTGGTTCGAGGTGTTAATAATCGAGGTTTGCATCTTGTCTTAAGTTATTTTAGAATAGATTTGGATTCTAGCTTTTCTGATTTAACTTAATTTAATATAGTAAACTCATCAGTTCTCGAAGTCCTACATAATTTATGTAACATTTTCATCATATTTATTCAATATTATTTTAATTATTTTAACTTAAGAGATAATAGTGAGGATACAAGTCTCATCCCTCAGTCCTTCACAAATTTGACTAAGACCCTTTGTTGCCGCTTCAATGCAAGAACATATATTCTTTTTAATTTTTGAGAACAAATCAATTATACATATAAATTTTAATATAATATTTGGATGAAAAATTGTAATTATATCTTTTAGTTTGATGATTATCTCGATAAAATTTTAGAACTAAAAGAATTATTTTATTTTAAAAATATTAAATTAAATTTATAATGATTATTATTTATTTCATATTATCACTATATTATATAAATCATAATATAAACTTGCTTTGAAATATTACTATCATTAATTTTAATTATTAAATTATTTAAATAAAAGTTAATGCAATATAATATCAAATAATAACTTCACATATTAAACAAAAAAATTATAATTTGATTAAAGACGAGCTAATTAGAGGATTAACACAAATAAAAACAATTAAGATAATATAAAATTGACAAACAAAATAAAGAAAAAATTGAAATAAATGTGAAATCAAAAATAAAATAGGGAAAAAAAGAAAGTTCAAATAATAACTTAATTGAATATAACTTAGTGTAGTATTATATTAATTAAGTGACTTAATATAAAATTAATATAATATAAAAAGTATAATACTTCAAAAAATAAAGTTAAGAAAAAAGAAAGAAAAGTAAAAATACAAAATATGAAATAAAAAAAAGGAGAGTTAAAAAATCGAAAAGTAAATATAAAAACTAGAAACTTAGTTCTAGTCATGTTAAATTTTGTCAATAACAAGAATTAAAATTAGTAAAGTTCTAGTCATTTGATCAGAACTTTGTTTTAATAATCATTAAGTTTTACTTTTGATCATTTTTGTTAGGACTAATTCAAACTAAGGTTATAGTTATATCCTTAATTGTCAGTCCCAATAGCCCCTTACGGCAAGACCTATTTTCTTTTTTGTATCAAACTTGAACAAACCTAAATTTTTATTTCTTTTCAAAATACTGGATAAGAATTTGAATTTAGCTTTCATCAATTCTCATGAGAATGATACTTATTTTCTCATCACTTTATTAGTTGTGTGATTGATGCAACGAGGTTGCGAAAGATGAGTGTAGACAACTGACGATAAAGATGAGGCGAAGTGAGCAGATAATCTCATAATCCACCAAGAACCTTAGAATCCACCAATAATATTGATTTGCACATTATATGCTTCAATTTGAGAAGAAAAATCATCACCTTAGAATCCACCAGATTCACTTTGAAATCAATCAGAATTCTTCCGAATTCACCGAAAGCATCATGAATCCACATGATAAAAGAATTAGAGTTCAATTTGTCAAAAATATTCATTTTCTAATTTTGTTCATATTAAAAGAACTCTTATATAAAGTTCTACAAATAGAGTTTGGCTCTAACTAAAAGATCTAAAATAACTAATGAAAGATACTAACATAAAAAAAATAGATAATAGTAATCCTAATTGATATATATTTTTTAAAAAATAATAAGATTTTGTTACATCAAACTCTTCTTCTTAAAAAATTCGTCCTCATATTTAGATTGATGTGCAATGTTGTAACTCGAATGACACACAACTAATTAACAGTTTTGACGAATGCAATATAGAAGGGGGTTGAACATCTTCTTTTTTATTTTTTTCATGATCAAAATCTAAAATAACTATATGTTTGATCAATTTGCTATGATACCACTTGGCATTGTGTGTTTGCGGAATATTGCATAGGTGAGTGATGATGGCGATGAAGCGAGGCTAACGATGAATCAACAATCTCATAATTCACCAAGAACTTTGGAATAGAGGTACGGGAAACGGTTGGGGGCACCTGCCTTTTCGATTCGAAGCAGAGACGAAACCGCCAATAATGTCAATTTGCACATTGTCTACTTTGATTTGAGAAAAATAATAATCACAATAGAATCCACTGAAGTCATTTTGGAATCCATTAGAGTTTTTTGAAATACACTTAAGGCACTGTAAATCCACATGATAAAATAACTCAAAGTTTAATTTGAGGACATGGTCTAATTTTTTCATATAAAAAAATATTGTATAAAGTTTTTAAAATAGAGTTTAACTCTAACTAAAATAACTAACAAATCATTTTAAAGTAAAAAATTAGATAACAATAATCCTAACCAACATTTGTTTATAATAACAAGATTCTACTACATTAGTGACTAGCGCATTTGCTAGCACTTTTGCTATCAGATTTTTTTGTGTCAACTACCTTGATTATCTCGTACATATAACCACATATAATCATAGGCAACACCAAGAAAATGAATTTTAGAAATAGGGGAACCCATTATAGGCCCAAATAATCACATATCAACATAAGATTTCAAGTAACAATTAATTGCTTGTTAGGTCAAAAACTAAGAGGTTGACAAGTGAGAAGTTAACATTTACAAAAGTGTGCATAAACTGAAGAGATATGTTGAAAACTTAAGGATCATGTATGGCACTAAGTTGAGGCCAAAACGAATTTGCTTCTTAAGACCCAATTTTATATGTTGACAAATGTTGAAGATTAATTTCCAAGACCAATCAACTCCCTTATCCAAGTAGAACAACCATGGACGTGAGTTGTTTTACTTGTTGATGATCATTTTGAACCATAATTTGTCCCACTCATTTAAAGAGGCTATGCCTTTTTGGCAATTAGGAATCCCTAATATGATTAAGGTTCTTTATTCTCGCATGTCTCTTGAATTTTGGTAATTGCATAATGTTCCCTTCTTGCATTTCTGCCCATACTAGAGGAACCCTCTAGAATACCCTTTATAACTTCAATGATGCCATCAGAAATGTACATTGAGCTCGATGAATAGATAGGCAGGGCACTTAGAATAAATTTAATTGGGTAATTTTATTAGCTCGTATGAGGATTCTACCTTTTTCACTAAGATAACTTAGAAGAGGTCTTATATGTGAGGAAGGTTTGTGCTACTCTTGATGAACTTGTAGGTAGGAGTACCAAGATAATTAAAAAGGTATGTAGCAATGTTGATATTTAAAAAATCCCTAATGGCTCTTTGTCTTGAAAATATGAACTTAGAAGGAAGATGAATTTCAAGTTTTCTTACATTGATTCGTTGATTAGCTACAAAAAATAGAGTCTTAGCACAAGTTTGATTCTCTTACAATTTAGTCTAGTGGAAGCAACATAGATTAATAAATAATTTGCATATAATATGTGGTTAAATGTGAAGGAGTTAATCATAAAAGGAATAATGGCTTTAGAGATGACCTCCTAGGTTAAGTGTGGAGAAAGCATGTGACACCAAATTGAAAAGTAAGGAGAAAGAATATCCTCCTATTTGATTCCACTGGAACTCTTGAAGCTAATTATGTGTCATTATTACAACACGTAAAGGTGGAGGAATGAATGCAGATACTAATCCTTTTAATATAGGCCTATGGAAAGTTCATGACCTTTTATGCATTTGTGACCTCCCAAGACACTATATCAAAAGTCCTATCCACACAAACCTTAATCAACATGTATTTATGTTTGGCTTTGGTCATGGAATGAGCTAACTCCTTGGATAATAGGACATTATCTCGGATGGACTTCTTTACAATGAAAACATATGATCAATTAGTGTTGGTAGGGTTGGCTTCAATTTAAAATCCAAGAGTTTGGAATCACTTATACAACACAGTGCAAAGTGTAATTGGTCTATAGTCCGGTGCAAACTTTGAGTTGGTTTTCTTTCGTATGAAGATCAAAGCAGTATTTGCCCACCCATATGGAGAAAGAAAGATAAAATGACATTGGATATATCGTATCTCCTATAATATTCCACTAAGACTTGTTGAATTTTATAGCAAAGTCAACAAGGCATTAACTTTTCCAAGAGGCATATATATAGGGACTACATGTCTTTGGAAATAAATGGTGCTATAAGATTGCCATACCAAGAGTTTTCCAATTTAGAAAAAGGGCTAACTATTGATCCCAATGAAAATACAATGTTTTCGTAGTTCCTTGTAATGCTTGACAAAAATATTTCAACACATTGCAAAGTGTAATTGGTCTATGATATGTTACAAACTTTGGGTTGGGTTTCATATGAACTTCGTGCCTTTGGAAGTAAATGGTGCTATAAGATAGTCATACCAAGAGTTGTCCAATTTAGGAAGAGAGGGTTAATTGTTGATATCAACAACCATGCAAGGCTTTTATAGTTCCTTGTAATGCTTGGGGAAAATGTTTCTAATTTCTACATGATAAGGTTTGTCCTTCATTATTTAAGATTGTTGTGATATAGTTCTTCCTATATATGGTTATGGTGATAAGATGAAAAAAAATGTATTCTTATCACCTTCCTTAAAGCCACAATACATCAAATTTTTCATCAAGATATTGATAAGTCTAAGAAGAATGACATGTGTATGAAGCATGTGAGTTATTTAATACACAAAATACATCAAATTTTATTTAATTTACCTTTGAATCCACTAATACATAATTAACTTTTGATGAACACAATTAATAGATAAAAGAGGCACCGACATCATATTCATATTATAACTTTTATTAATTTAGAAAATAAAAACATTCATTTGATTTACCATTTATATTTTATGATTTTAAAATGAAAATTTATGTTTTAACTTTTTAATAGCAAACTATTTGTCACTGCCTTTTTTATTAAAAAATAAAAAAAATAATATCCTATTGTTTCTTTTTCCAAGTCGTTTTAAGAAACACAATTCATAGTGTTCCTATTTTTTTTTTTACAAAATAATCTTTTAAAATAAAAAAATAGATTTTAATAAGGTGTAAGCAAAAAACCAAAAACACTGACATAATTGCCCTAACATAAAGAATTCAAGTTTTTTTTTTAAATCCGAACAAAGAATATGACCACTAACATAAAAGTTCAAGTTTTTTTTTATAATCTGATAAAAATTTAGGCAGTTTTTGTAAATTTGAAGTTTGATCCAATGAGCCCACTGAAAATCCTATATAACCAAAGTTAGATAAAATATATATTATTTTCTATATTTTAAATTCTTCTAATATATGTATATATAACTACTCAACATGAGATTCATGCCGATTTAAAAAATAAAATCTCTCTTAAACTTACTATAAATATAAATTTCTAAAAATATAGGATTCCGAAAAATTATCAAAATATTTAGCTAAATTTTTCTGCTTAAAAATTTGCACAAAGATATTGAAAAATTATACATAAAAATAATTTTCCTCCTACTACCCTCACCTCTTAATTAAAAACAAAACAGAAAATGAAATAAAAAAAAAACATTTTCTGAATCCACCTTAATCTGCTGTTGGGATACACATCACACGATTCTCGATGACACATATTATACGTACATGTACCATTAAATGCCGGCGAACCTGTTGCATGCTTGTTTAATTAGTCGTCCACAATTACCTGATGCGTACCTTCTGCAGTCAATTAAATGTATGAATCAGCACTCAGCAGTCAGCAGCGACTTCTCTCATACTTCCATTAATTGGTGCATGCAGCTTTCTGTGCACGTATATGCACACACACACACATCGACACATACAACCCCAACCATGAATCCTGTGAAGGCTCTCTCTTCTCATGTGATCTCACCACACAGACAGCTCCCGGCGCCCTGGCGTCGATTTCTGCACCTCACTCAAACTTGTGACACCTTTCAATACCCACCACCACTTTTTGCATATACAGCTCCTTTGGCTATAAATACACTAAACTGTTGCACACACACACATGACACATAACCCAGATCATGCAACGTCGTCCTCGGAGTGACCTATCTATCTCATTCTTGCTACCAGTGTCATACACATACAGCAGACATAACCATGAGACGAGCTTGCATTTGTGCTGTGTCTATCCTCGCCATTGTCATCATAGTGGTTCCCGACGACGTGCTCGGAAGGCGCATCGACCGCAGCTTTTCAGGTGTGTGTATCATGCACAGCTTTTTAATACATTATCTACAACTGTTTACACTGATTTAGTTACCAAATGCATGCATTTGTTGATGTTCTAAGCCGCAACATAGCAACATCAAAGTATAGTTAAAATAAATGAATTTGTCATCTTGAAGATCTCGATCAGTAACTGTTGAAATCAACTTTGGCAGATCATAGGCGTCATCAGCAAAGGCCGGAAAAGGTGGTGGCCAGAGAAACGGAGGGAGGGCCATCGGGGCGGTACGAGGAGAGAAAGTTCCGGCGGCAGGAGACGGTGGAAGTGGCGGGGTCTACTCTACCAGACTGCTCGCATGCATGTGGATCTTGCAAGCCCTGCCGCCTGGTGATGGTGAGCTTTATCTGCTCGTCCCTGGAGGAGGCAGAGACGTGCCCCATGGCTTACAAGTGCATGTGTAACAGCAAGTCATACCCTATTCCATAAACCAGTACTGCTGCAGGGATCTGCTATGGAGATGTCAATTGTTGAAACCTTCATGATGTCACAAGCAGTCTTGTTTTTGTTATGGCATGCATGCTTGCCACCGGTAGACGAGTGCATTAGGATCGATGCTAGATTAGGTAGAGCGCTTAGGATTTAGGATTTAATGACGAGTAGGACTGACACTATCAATGTTAATAGTGACCTTATATTCGTTAATTTTAACTCTAGCTTGTGATTTTTTTTTCACTTTTTCTTCATATGCTGCATCCAGAACTTCAAAAATCAATGCGTTTTTTATACATCATATCCGGATAGCTAAGATATGTCAACTTATAAATCTTATTTTAAAATTATACCAACTTTTAAGAAGGCTTTCTCTGGTGAAAAAAAAATTATTGACAAAATATTAGCAGCAAAGGACTACATATAGAAGTTTACAAAAGGTTTAATCTAAGTGCAACACATTTAAGCACCGCCTGTTGGAACAAACAAAAGGCACCAAGAGGAATTAAAAATATTTTCTTCTTGGAATGCGAAAAATAGGTAAATGATAGTGCATGTAAACGCAAATTTAAGAGCCAAAGTTTTTATCGGCCTAATTCACAAGCCTACATTGTCACGAACCTCCTTTAACAATGAACTCTAAGGAAACTCTCCCTCCATGTGTTATAATGAATAGCTGACCTCACAAGAACAAAAGAAAAAGAGAAGAAAAAAAAATAGAGAAGAAGATTAAAGATCTTTGCACTCAAACATTGGAAATCTTGGAGATGCATTTATTGTTCTTTATTTTGCAACAAGGGAAAGGAGAATTTTTTTTGGGTTGCCCATAATATTCGAAAACTAGTATGTATCACCTTAGGTCGAACAACTTCCGGCTATGGTAGGTGAGGTTCACAATAAAATTTACCTGCATTCAGAGAACTCGAGTTCAAGATCTCTTTAAATGAGGAGAATTTTTTTACCACTTCACTCCAACTTTCGTTGATAATAATTTTTTTTTACATCATATTGTCTTTTCTGTGTCAGAAAGGTAAGACACATGTCTCAACAATAGGCTCTTGATTCAATTACAAGAAGGAAATTCTCCCTCTTATATATATATAACAAAAGAGAAAAAAAAGAAGGATAAATCGTTTTGTGCTTATGTTAAAAAATGATTCCCTTTGGCATATCTTATGTAGTCATTCTTCATAGAAATATTTATTGCCAACTATTTTTAGAAATATTTGACTCAAATCTAGTTGTTGCAACTTTTTTCTGATCCTTTGGTCGAGGTCAAGGTCAGTCTAACAATAGGCTAAAATAGCTATTACAAAGCTAAATTTTCTTTGATGTCAATAAGGCAAATCGAACGATCAATTTTGCCTACCAATCGAGGCTCTAGGAAGTTTGATTTCTCAGCATGAATTTGATCAATTAATATCGTCCATTGGTCGCCCGTTGCAACCGTTCAATCAAAGAATCCACAAAATTTTCACTTTAATCGATGTTTCGGTTCAAGACATCAATATATACATTCTTCGATTTTGATGATTTGACATGCTTTTTTCTACGTGTTGCAATCACTTGGGCAAATATTAGTACTCTTATTCATTTAATTCATAATTAACAAAATCCTTATGGTGTAACCTTTGGACCAACACCGCTAAACAATCAAATATGAATCTTTAAAAAATGTAAGATCGTTTTGATTTGAATCATTCGCGATGAGATGGAAGATTTAGATTTAATTGTTTCACAAAGCATTGCACTTAGTGAATCCTTTACTAAAAGAATATTGAACTAATGTATATATATTGCAACACTTGCAATGAAACATTAAAAGGGTAAATTATTCTTTATGTGTATATCAATGGTTGATTCAAATCTATATTTCTATATTTGTTTCATAAACATAATTGGTTACTTTCAATTATGTAAGTTGGAACTTTTGTATCATAAATATTAGGTCTCCAATTATTGGCATTACAATTCATACATAGTAAGCGAGAAAAATTAATGTATACAACTATACATTTTGATTAAGCTCACGTTTGATATATTATTAAAATTAGTATTTTTTATTCCGTTGAAAATCGATTTTCATATGTTAAAAAAATATGAATAATCTTAAAAATTGAGGAGATACATGAGAATAACAAGTCATTTGGTATTAGCATGCTCGTTTATTTCTAACTTGTTAACAATTGAAGTAGCCTAACTTGTAGTTACAACTTATGATCCATACTAATCAAACGTTGAAATGCTGCCATCTATGTAGATGCTATAAAAGTCACATACTATTATAATTCATAATCTTGAAATAATTCATAAATATACAACAATCATAATTATGCGTTCCCATTAAATACACATAAATTATATAATCAATAAGATTCAAATTGCTACAACAACAACAACAAAGTCTTATCCCACTAGGTGGGGTTGGCTACATGGATCATACGACGCTATTGCGCTCTATCAGTAATCAAATTTTTAGGTATATTATTCGCTAATAGATCTCGTTCTATTAGCTCGCCAAGTGTTCGCCTTGGTCTCCCTCTCCCTCTTTTAATCGGACTCCAGATTGTTTACTCTACCTTCCTTACTGGCGCATCTAATGACCTTCTCTGAACATGACAAAATCACCTCAAACGATTCTCTACCATCTTCTCGCTAATAGGGATCACTCCGACTTGTTCACGTATATGGTCATTCCTAA
>LTAE01011643.1:2901-14956 GCA_001647135.1 Pontederia paniculata | reverse complement strand
CTGACTGAACCTCTAGGTCCCCCTTGGAAAAGAAGTCAGTACACGCTGAGAGGCGGTACCCCTCTGGAACTTGGGTGTCAAGATTTATATATTTTTATTGGGATTTAAGATGGTGAGTTCTCTCCTGAGGGAGAGAGTGTGACCATGGCCAGATTACATTTGGTCAAGCCTTGAACCTCCACCGCGAGAGCGGGAAGATAAAAGGTAGAGCAATCACCGCGAGAGCGGGGTTGCCTTGACCCGTGGTGTAAGGGTCTGGGCGACTTTCCATAATTTTACGTCAAAGAACATATGGGTGTGATTTAGAGGTGAACCCAGTGTTTTGGTGTCCTCTCCTCATTAGAATTATCTTTCTTTTAATTTTTGCCTTCTTTATTTTAAAAACCCCAAAAAATATTATTTCTGTTAATTACCCCTCACCTATTCCGATTAGGGCTTGGACCTTTAGTTTCAAGCCCCCTAACCGCGAGAGCTTGTCTCAGGAAAAGTAGACATAGAGGCGTGAAAACAAAGTTTCCCTGTGGATCGATACCTGAAGTACTCGACGATTTTTGTATGCTTGCGGTGATAGGAGTGTGCTCGGTTTATAAATAGTAAAATTTGAAGTGAAGACAACCTTTACAGAAGATTGATCATGGTTAATTCCCTAACCTGTGGTAATTTTCTATTCTACCCCACACTTCGCATCAATAATCATAAACTAAAAGTAAAATAACTTGTAATTTGTATTTGTGCAACACAAAAGAAAATTACTAAGATAGTCATAAGGATATGTGAACAAAACTTATTAATCACAGTGTTATTACTATATTATGAATTTAACTTTGATAAATAATTATGTTTAAGATTCGACAAATACATGTTATAAATAATTTGAGTTAATGCATATTTTATTATCATAATGCCACCATCTATTTAATCAATTTGATCATCTTGTTTTGATTGGTTCACTAATTCCACCTAAACACTCTCTAATAAATTTGCAACAGAGATATTGTTAAATAAGGCAACTCACCATTTTTGATGTGAAAAGCATTTAGTTTACTATTAATTTACACTAGGCAAATATTAATTGTGCATTCATGATACATAATGTATTGTAATATGTGCTATTCAACTTTAAAAAATTAGTACCATATTCTTTTTAATCGCAATGACAATGGTGAGTGTTTTAGTTAACTGATCATTTTAATATGAACCGTGATTCCAATTTAGTAATGATGTACGGTCCACAATAATCATAAATATTAGTGAGTAACTTGTAACTTATATTTATATAACCAAAAAGAAAATTGCTAACATAGTCTTTTGTTATGTGAATAAGACTTGCTAACACATTTTTATTATTATATTATTATTTAAATTTGATGAGTAGTTATATTTAAGAGTAAACAATTACATGTTATAAACAAGTTGACACAATATATATTATTATTATCATATGGTGAGCATATGATTTAATCAATTCGATCGTCAGTTTAATTAGTTCCAGTTAATTCGATTTGAACCAAACATCTCTCCAATTAATTTATGGCTTGATTCTCCATAATATTGTAAAATAAGGTCATGTCACATTTTCAAGGATATGTTTTAATATATACAAATAATTTTGGGCCCTCTTGATTGTCAAATAATTTTTAATTAATAACATTTCTTGTCTCTTGGCCTTCTTGCATGCACTACAAGATAGTCCAATATCCAAGGCCTAAAAAAAGTCCAATTATCAAAATCTAATTATCATCTAAGATCTATTCTAATTTTTAATTATCTTTTATATTACATAGGGTTTTTAAAAAAATATTTGTTCATGGATGTAGCTCCTGTGAGAGGAAATTGCAGGAACGACAAAGGTATGCTATTAGGAAATTAAGATCATATTGTCGCCCATCCAACCATTTTTTTGTTAAATTGTTTTACTTAAAAAAATGTATTTACTTGATAGGTTGCAGCTTTAATGTTTTTCTATCTTGATGTCTTCGATGTAAAAAAAATCTTTTCTCATAAATATTTTTTTCCTTTAGCAATGGAGATTTGCATGATTGCATCTAGAAAAAAAAATTCATCAACACCAAAGAAGTCAATTACTGAAATATTTTAAACACTCCTCTCTAATTCATTTATTATTGTATTGTTATTTCTATCTTACAAACTCTTTCAGACTAGAATAACAATTTTTGTGGCGTATAAATAATAATGTTGTAGCACCAGGGACATAGTAGCACTATATATCTTATTTGCATTGTGAATTAAACAATAATTTGTCTAAGCCATAGATCAAATTAAGAATTGTATCTAATAAATGTTGGAGCATTTTACTTCAATGACAATTAGCCCATTCATATTTTTAGATTTTGGTATAAGTCAATATAGCATAATAAATTTATTTTTCTTTAGGAATAATCGATAATTAATATATCAATACATGCTTGAATATAAATATATGATCAAAATTAATCATCTCAAAACTGCTACTTCGACCTACACTTCTTGTTATCATAGCAATTTTTATAACACTAAATAAGTAACTTTATTTTATTTAGAACTTTAGTGGAGCAAGATAGATAACTAGTACATTTGTCCAGGTCATCCATTATAAAATTTGAGGTATATTTGGTCTATTAATTTGAAATATTTTTTTTTCAAATGTTTTATTTAATTGCACATATATTTTTCTTATAGATGAAAAAATCTACTATACATGTTTTTTTTTCAAAAAGAAATTCAATAGAGCAGTTAAATGCAGAAGTTGATGATAATAATCATATTAAGTCCCAAAGAACTAAAATCAATAATTTTTTTTTACATCAATTTATTAAAACTTGATTTGAATGTGCAACAATAAATATAAAAATATTATGTTGATATGTGAGATGAAATTCAAAGAGATTATATCATTATTGGTTAGTTTCAACTCATCCTTACATAATATCCAAAATCTAGCGAAAAACATAAAAAAAAGTTTTCAATCTTCATTATTTACATTATTTCTATTATGGGTGGATGAATTTCACAATTAGAAAAGAGTGACTAATGGCAAGAATTGTGATTTTTTTAATACATATTGGAAAAGATCCTACTTTTTTTCATAGGAATGTTGAAAAAACTTGGGATGATCTCATGAATTAATATTCACATATTCAAAATAAGTTTGAGTGTTTTACCTCTAAGCAAGTTCTTGAGAACATAATTTGATTAAAATCTTTAATTGACGTAGATAAATGGCTAACATTTCAAAGATGTGCTTTTAGATGCAATGACAAAACATTAAAGGATGGAATAATTTTTGTTGTTCAAAATTTTAGAGGGCAATGTTATTATGGTCCAAGTAATACGAGAAAAGAGCGAAATAGATTACAAACTTTAATATTAAGCATAGGCCTTTATGCTTATTATGTTCATTACATGGCACATCATCTATAGTTAGCATTAGTTACAGTTTCAAAAGATATAATCATTCATCACTTTTTCACGAAGTTGAGTTTATTAGTAATATTGTTAGTATCTCATGTAAGAAGGGTAAGAACCAGATGCAAGGTGTCTCAATAGTTATCCATCTCTCTTTCTATCTGTATATATGTACACCGACTTAAGGTCGATAAAAACCGAAATTGAATTTGCCCCTCAAGTTAGCCATATTTACATGTAATGACATTTAAGTAAATGGCACTTTTCTATTTTATTTCATTTTATTTTTCATTTACTTAAGACATGACGTAAATAAGAAACATCCTGTTTGAATTCAAATAAAATTATTTATAAAAAATTTTAAATAAATCAAAATCTAAATTTTAGACCGAAGAACAAAATCAACATATTTTGAAGTTTTCCCTTCATCTTCACTTAACCTAACTAAAGTGTCTCCTAAAATTATTAAAAATCACATTTAAATACTTTGACATATAGGGACAATTGCTAGGATTTTATTTTTCTTAATTTTAATATTTTTAAAAATCATATTTTCATTTTTTAGATAAAATTTTGCCACTTTTAGTGCTTCAACTATTAAGGTTGAAGCTTTTACCTTAACACAATTATCATAATACATATTAATCATATAATATGACATAAAACATGAAATCTTATATGCATTAAGTCACATATATTATATTCTACCCTTTTAAAGAAAAAATTGTCTTCGGCATTGACATATCTTAATGATCAGATGGATATAAATATTGTTATACATATTTTGTTTGTCTCCATCATAATTTCCCCAAGCTCATGATTTCGCCATAAATTTTTTTTCTAATGGGTTATTTTAAATCCTCATAAAATTCCTTTCGATTTGGAATGTTGAACACATGTCCCTCCCCATATGAAATGTCCTCATGTAGCTTCTTGGCAGTGATTGACTTTGGTTCACTCTATCATTGGTCGTCACGAGTAGGATAAATTAATAATTATGCTAACATGGGATCTCTAAGCGTGGAGGTCTGAATGAAAAATAAACTACTTCATGATTTGTTGTTAAACTTTCAACATGACTAATGCATAATATTGATATTAGACAAAATGTCCACATGTAAGCAAGTCATAATATCTCAAAGAGAATGAAACACTAGAAAAAAACAACCAAAATATCATCCCAACAACATAAAGAGCACATCCTGCTCCATATATAAGATTATCAACATGTAAAAGAATATAAACCAGCAATAGAACTATCAATTTAAGTTATACCATTAGGATAATTTCATTATCTCAATAATAAATTTTCACATTGACCTTTGTCATTATCTTTCAATATCATTATCCATTGGTGGCAGGAATATCAATTGCATCTCATATTGTAATGCTCATTGCTTTCTTGTTCAATATATTCGAGTCATCTGCTAGTTTTAGATCATATTATTCCTCTATTTATATTCATTTTGCCTTAGATGAAACAATCATTACAATCAATAGTGAGTCTTACAAATGTATTGAAGGTTCTTGATGCCAACATGACTAACTAGGTCATGGGGTCTTTCACTGGCCTAAGTAGATCTCCTCGAACAACCAAAGAAACTCAATTACCCCACATCTGAGGCCTATGTTAACAATAGGAATAAATTCCTCAATTCACCGGGGGTCCTCCTCTTCATATATAAATTCAATTACAATCATTTTAACTTTTAAGTTCTATCACTACTTGAGCTAGATTTTAATTTAAAGACACCTGAACCTACATCGTGCATCAAATCATATCTAATTTGACATGTACATACAAGGGTGCAAACCAATTAAAAGGGGCATTTTATGGGGGAACACGACTCACATTGAAGGTCGACATAGTGCGCGTTGCCCTGTGTGGGGAGTCCATGTTTTGTATGCAAATGATATTTCGTGAAACACGGTCTGAGTGCCCCGGTGACATAGTCCGCATTGCATTAGTGATTCTTTCAACTCGACTCGATTTAGGAACATGGGCCGCATTAGAGGGTGATGCGGTCTATTTTAGGCTCAAGGTTTCTTCTTGTCGTTTTCCATGGAAGACATGGGTCGCACCTCCAAGAGATATGACCCTTTTAGAGTTAGGTTTTTCTACGTCGTATTCCTTAGGAGAACATGGCTCGTGACAAAAAATGATGCGGTCCATATTCATACTTTTTCCAGTGGTGTAGAAGAAAACGATCAACGTCTCAAGTGACACGGCTTTTGCCCACTTAACGTAGATCATGTTAGGAGGGACATGACCCGTGTCCAAGAGTTAATACAAAAAAAAATTAACACGATTTTCAAGGCTGAGAAATTTAAGGAGAGGGAAATTCATCAGTTCATTAAAACAATTTTAATTCTAAGAAAATGGGCTATAAATCTAGTATAGACTTATTATTATTCTGTTGCACAGAGATAACCTGATCACAATTATATGACTTTTCTCGAGAGAATTTCTATTAGTGCCTTGTTCTATTTTGTCATTCTCGTTCCTCCTTTGCTCGAGACTATTTTCTCCCACCTCCACGTGTCATCAATTTTCGTCCAACTCTCCTGGCATAAATCCCAAGCATAAGGACAAAAGGATTTCTAGGAGAGAGAGAAGAGAGGGAGAGGTGAAAGGAGATGAGAGAAGAAAGAGGAGAGTTACCTGGTGGTTGGCAGAGCTAATGAGGTTTAGGGAGAAATTATTTCAGGATTAGGGGTTTATATATAGGGTTAGATTTGGGTTTAGATAGTCTAAGATGCAGTTAGCTTCGTAATCATGATTTAACTAAAATTTGAACTCTGACATGTTGGCACAACACAAACCACGTCCTTCTAGGACACAACCTGTGTTATGTTTTTAACTGGTTTTGTCTTAACACGGCCCTTTTCATTTTTTGACATGGTCTGATTTCTATTTTGAATTTATTTAGGCTGATTTGAATGCAACAAGGCCCATGTCTAGATTGGACATGATTTGTGTTGGGTTATGTTTGGGTTTGAGGCGTTACAATGAGTCTTAGTCATTTGGCCATAACTTGTCAATTTAGATTAACTCAAGTCTATATTGTTTAGAAAATAAACTTAAAGGGGATATAATATAAGAATTTCCTAATTTTTGGAGGAGCTAAAGGTAACAAATAGTCCTTATGAAGTTTTAGCAAAGATTTTGTTTCAACTAGGAATGTGTTGTCTATTAATAGGAATCTTGGCTTTGGTGTGATTCATATTTGGTAGGGATTGATGGCACAAAAGTACATTATGGATAGAGAACCTCTCGTTTAATCAAAAATCATAAGCACAATTCATAAAAAAATTAGTTAACTTCCTACCTAAATTAGAAGCCTTCAAGATTAGAGTGGTTCCACAAGTTTTTTGCACACTTGTTTTACGTCCTTGTAATTTCAACCTAAGATTGAGAAGAGTAAGAACTGAATGCTAAGATGTCTCAATAGTTATCCATCTCTCTCTCCTCTACACACACATGTATGTATGTGTTTGACTTAGGCCTTGTTTGGATTGAGGTATTAGGGGGGATAAGGTGGAAGATGGGTGAGTGGTGTTAATTAAATCATGTTTGGGTAAAAAAAATAGGAGTCATATAGGGTTTGGAGTAGGGGTGTTCACGGGTCGGGTTTGAACCGACCTGAACCCAAACTCGACCCAAACCATCCAATTTTGGTCAGGTCGGTTTGGGTTGGGTCTGACGTGTTTGGGTCCCGGAACCCAAACCGACCCGAACTAGATTGGGTCGGGTTCGTGGGTTTACCCGTGAGATTTTTTATTAATCAAATCAATCTACATGATGACTATTAATAATTCAAAAGAGCCTTAAATATTTTTAATCATAAAATAAAAATGGAATTTTCCTTGCCAAACTTTCAAAAACAATATGAATGTCAATTCAAAATAATTCAATTATAATAACCAACATATATCATGTTAAATAAAGAAGAAATTGGCTTGACAAGTTGACAATCAATTTATAAGTTTGGTATATGACCATGGTCCAGCAAATCAATTGAAGCTTGAGTATGTCAATTATGCTTGATCATGTCGACTGAATGCCAATTTCTCATTTCTGTGCAAAAAAAGAAGAATTGGTTATAGATATGGCGAAATGCTTGATCCGGAAAAGATATCAACCATATTAAAGAAATCTGAATGTAAATTTTTTTCACAATAAATATGGCATTAGTTATAGATAAGTTTTTTTTTGTGTTTGTATAACATTTAGACAAAAATAGATGAAAGACTGCAAAAGAATTGTTACTAGTATTCCTTGATACAAGTTGACATAAAAAAGGGTAGGTGACAGTCAAAATTACCCATATCTTCCCTGGAGTGAACTTGAGTGCTCTAGCGATCTGTACAAACAATTTTCCATTGGGTTTCCACGATTCCGCCACTTGTAAACATGACTCTGTTACCAATAGAAAAGTTTTAGAATATTGCATCCGGATTCATGCTTCTGATTTTCTGGACATTGATGATGTTCAGTCATGAGGAACTGTAATGCCTCACAATGTATCGCTTTAGCTTGTAAAAAAACATGAATCTGGAAATCGCACTATTAAACTACTTCATTTGCTACAAGTGGTTGGAAAATATTGAGAAACACTAGACATATATTTTTTTCTTCAATTGCTTGAAGACAAAAGCAATGTGAATATAAGATGAATAACATCATGTAGCTTAGAGTTCTTCGCATACACATGATACAAAAATATATTTCACATACCTAGCCAAAAGCGAAAATAGGAATAATGGGTCAACCTGTTTCCACAACAATTTGGACAAATCCTTTACGTGATTGAAGGAAAGCAACCTATATTCAAAAAGCATACAATTGCATCACATCTCATAGAGGAGATACAAAATAAAAGATAAGAAATCCGCCATATTAAGGAAACACAAAACACGAGAAAGAATGTTTCAAACACATTTCAAACATCAGCAGGATTCTTGATGGACCAAAAACTAACGATCCACTTATCCACTTACATCATCTTCTTCCTGAAGGCGCTAATCAGTTCTTTCACCTAAGTTACATATCAAATAGACATAATTTAAAGAGTTAAATTGCTGAAAAACCAAGTAGCTAAGGTTCATCCCAAAAAAAGTATAAAACACTTGCATCTTGCATCATGGATCATAAAATGGTTTGCATGTCACAAACTACTAATGTTACATTATTTGACTCAATGGAAAAATAAATAAATCTTCTTAAAACATTAAATTCACCAACAATCATGAGCCGAAACAATTAAAGAAAAATAGACATATCTAGTCGCTTGAAATTATCGACATCATAGAACCACAATATGAAAAGAAAGATTTCAATATAAAAAGGGTTAATTTTTTTTCAGATGATAACAATGTTATTTTTATTTACCTCCCTAGGACCATGGCTTGTTTAATTATGTCCACCTAACACTGCCATGTATCAACGAATTATCCTGCATTTCAATATGCCAAAATTCAAAAATAGATCAAGCAAATTTCTAAAGAATATAACAAAGTATACATGTGATGACAAATTCATAATGGAACTTCTAAAACAACCTTAATTCCAGCTCTCTGAAATAGATGGTAACTAAAATTACCTTAACATGCATTGCCATCATATATGATCTTATCTAAGTGACTTTGCAATCTCTGCAAATTAGCATTAGTGACTAGTACATGACTCTAGTAATACTTTTGAACAATGAACACAATTACTTAAAACCTTGCAACTTGCAAGCTTGCACAAGATTTTAAATAAAGATTAAAGCACATAAATAAATCGTCAACAAATCACAAATTAGTTCATTGGTTGTTCATCGTCTCATGCCCATTCCAAAATGCATATAAATAAAGTGTTAACATGCACATGACAAGAACACAAAGGCCATTCCAAAATGCACAACAACAAAAGAGACAAAATGAATCAATGACGCCCTGGCCATTCCAAAATTGCAGAAAGGAAAATCAACCACCAACAAATTGATGATAACCTGAAAAGAAAAGAAAGAAATAGTCAACTACATTATACATTAAGTATAATATGAATAGATTTAATAAAATATTAGTTTTACCTTGCTCTTTAAACTTCAAATAGCATGATAAAACTGAAATAGTCAACTATGTTATGCATTATCCTTTGATCCCAACAATACTATAATAAATAGCACGATCAACATAAGTTGGTGAAATGAATAAATTTAAACAAAAAAGGAATAATATAAATTAATCATTAACTTTTCTACCTTCTTCAATCTTCTTCACTTCATCAAGTTCAACTCGAAGATCATTTAGCTTTACTGGAGTTTTTAACCAATTTTGAGTGCAAATTAAAGCCTCAACAGTGCCAGGGCTTAAACTACTCCGAAATGGGTCAAGAACTCAACCTCACGTGCTAAATGCACTCTCAGATGACACAGAAGAGATGGGAACAACTAATATGTTCCTAGCCATATGAGAAAAAAATGTAATATTTTGATTCTCTTAATTTCCACCATTTTAGAATATCAAACTCATTGTTATTTTCTTCCACATCATCCTCCATGTATCTTTCTAATTCATTCCTTTTCACTTCACCTTGTTTTCTTTTTTACTTTCAATCTAAAATTCGTCCTTCCAATCAATGTCGTCGTTATAAGTATTAGATGATGAATCTGTCGTGGAGGTCAAGCAACTAGAATCACCTCTATCTAAAGGAGTCAATACTTTATATTATTCAAATAATCGATGTGTGAGCATTTTTAACTTTTGCAATATTTCCTTGCTTCTGTCTTCATTATACATTCGAGTAAAACAAAACTCAATACATTCTAATTTGTAACGGGGATCAAGAAAAATAGCGATAAACAAAACATAATTCAACATTTTATCATTATTTCAATATTCATCAAACTTTAATTGCATCCTCATTGTCATCATTTGCAGCACAGTGTCATCTATTTGTCCCCACTTTTTCAATTGCTTTTGAATGTCAATCAAATTATGAAAGAAAGGATTGGAAGTAACAATGCAATGATCCAAAAAATGACAGAGTAGCATCATAGATTTTTTTAAAAAAAATTACAAATACCCGAACACGATTCCAATCTTCACTTATGGGAATTGAAGCCTTAGCATCCTTAAAGAATGCTATGTACGACCCATCATGATCAAGTTCTTGAATGCTTTTTCAAATTTTTCAGCAACTTCTAACATTAAATAAGTGGAATTCCATCTAGTGACAACATCAATTATAAGTTGTCTTTTACAACTTATGTTCGCCATTTTTGTGCACCTCTTGAAAGCAACCAATCTACTTGGAGAAGATCTAACATATTTACATGCAGTCCTGACACTTCTAATAGATTCATCTATTACAGACATTCCTTCACGAACAACTAAATTCAAAATATGAGCAGCACATTTCATATGCGTTAATTCTCCATCAAGAAACGTAGCACCACCCCAATCACCCATGCCATCAACCAAATAAGCAATAGCTAGTTTATTGCAATTTGCATTGTCTACAGTAACGCAACCAATTTTTAAAATTCCCCAATCCTTCAAGCATTTTTCCAAAGTTTTTCCTATGGTGTCAGCTTTATGATCACCAATCAAATCAAAACTTAAAACATTCTTGTGCAATTCCCATTTGTCATCTATGTAATGAGAAGTAATATACATATAATTCATATTTTGAATTGAAGTCCAAGTGTCTGTTGTTAAAGAAATCATTTGATGATTTTCAAAAAATACATTTTTCATCTTCTGTTTCTCAAGCATAAATAATTGCATACAATCTCTAGCACTGGTTATACGAGAAGGAATCTGAAACTTTGGTTGAGATTTAGCCAAGAACTCTTTAAAACCTTGATTCTCAACAAATTTGAATGGAAGCTCATCAATAATGATCATCCTAGCAAGTGATGAACGAGATCTTTCTTGATTAAAATCAACAAGTTTCAAGCTAATAGAATTGTTTGGATTATCCTCACATTGCTTTCCAATAGCAATTGTTTTTTGGTTTTTATCAATAATCTTATTATCAAGATTTCTCTCATAGTTCTTAGCATGCTTTAATAAGTTAGAAGTTCTATGAAAAGCATCATTGCAAGCATAAGACTTTTGACAATAGTTACAAATGGTTCTATCTTTAACTCTCTTAAAATGAACTCAAGCATTAGAAGTAGGTCAAGAAGGTTTCCTTTTTAGTACCTCTTTGTCTGTAGTTTTTTGTTCAGATGAAGTAATTTCTTTTGTTGTTCGATAAGATATATCAGAAAAACTACATGTGTGCAGTGGTCGTCCCAAGCATATGAAGCGGTCGACCAACATTAAAGGGATAATACATGTGAAGAGGAGAAGAAGCATGGAGGAGAGTAGATAAAGAGGGATCAGGGATTGACCGATCGATCAGAGATGAAGGAAGGATGACCGGAGTAAGAGGCTGAACTGAAGAGGTCGCCCGATGATGATAAATGGGCGACCCAAGACAACACCTTTCAAACCCAAGGTTGAGAGTGGTCGTTCGAAGGGCTCAAGGTGGAGACAGTGGACGACTGGTAGACTGCCACGGCTGAGGGTGGACGTCCAGAGGGCTCAGGGTGGAGATAGTGGACGACCAAAGCAGAAGGCAGCGGATGAGTGGTCGATCGTAGGTTGAGTGCGG
>LTAE01011641.1:0-14958 GCA_001647135.1 Pontederia paniculata | reverse complement strand
GAGAAAATTAGGGCGTTAGTGCAGAGTATATATTGTAATCCCAAGAGTCTTAGGAAATAACTTTGGAAAAATATTCAGTGAGAGCATTGAGCGTTAGAAAGCCTTAGTTCTCTTTCTGCGATTCGAGTGAAGAATTCTGGATAGAATGGATTGTGAGTTCTTGAGTGAACTGTAAGAGGTTGTCTCCTTGTCCTCTAGAATAGAAAGGAGAAGTTTGTAAGAGAGCCTTCGCCCTTGAAGAAGGAGTTCAGTGATATCCGGAGATCTCAAGTGTGAGAAGATCGGAGCGGGGACGTAGGCCAGGAGTTCGGCCGAACCTCGTCAACAAACTTTGTGTTTGTTTGCCTGTTTGTTTTTTCTCTACTCTCTCATCTGTCTACTTGTTTATATTTGCATATGTATGCTTCCGCTAATATAACTCAACTATCATAACAAAATAGTGAAAGTTTTTTTTATACACCAATTCATCCCTCCCTCTTGGTTTCATCCCGCTCGTACAACATGATCTCCTCCATCCAGAAGTCACACTTAAAGAACTTTGCGTACAATTTATGTTGCCACAAAGTCTCTAGTACTATCCGCAGGCGCTCTTGGTGCTCCTCTGGGCTCGATGAGTAGATCAAAATGTCGTCGACAAAGACTGTGACAAACTGATCTAGAGGCGGCTTGAATATTCGATTCATCATGTCCATGAAGGCTGGTGGTGCATTTGTCAACCCGAATAGCATCACCAAGAACTTGTAATGCCCATAATGGGATCTGAAGGTAGTCTTTGGCACGTCACTTTCAGCAATCCTGAGCTGGTGATATCTACTCCGCAGATCGACCTTTGAGAAGACGGTCGTCTTAGACAACTGGTCGAACAGGTCATTGATCCGCGACAGTGGATATTTATTCTTCACTGTGACCTTGTTGAGCATCTTGTAATTGATGCACAACCTCATGGAGCCGTCCTTCTTCTTCACGAATAACGCTGGTGCACCCCATGGTGATACAATGGGTCTAATAAAATCCTTGTCTAAAAGTTCCTAGATTTGCTTCTTCAGCTCTTGCATTTCTGCTAGGGCCATTCGATACGACGCTTTGGAGATTGAACCGGTACCGGGACCTAGTTCAATCTGAAACTCGATATCCCTCCTTGGTGGTAATCCGGAGTTGTCATCTGGAAACATATCTGGAAACTTTTGGACTACGTCGATTTGCTGAAGGTCTCTAGTTGAAGCTTCAGTTCTGACCACGCTGTCCAGATATCCTCTAAAACCCTTTCGCAATAGCTTGTGAGCTTGCATGGCTGACACGATCACCTTGCTGTCATCTGTGCGGATGCCCTTATCGTGATTGGTGAGCCTCCTTGGCATATGATGATGACCTTCTTGTACTTACAGAGCACTAACGCATCGTGCGACAACGAGTCCATGCCCAATATGACATCATACCCCGTCATGGGTATGACAATTAAATATGCAGAAAGGTCTCTTCCCTCCACTGTGATGGATACATCAGGAATGTACTTAGTGTCCCGGAGATTGCCCATCAAAGTGTGTACATCTAGGACGCCCCGCAGATCATGTTAGGGAATATTCAGTACAAGTGCACAATCATTAGAGATGAAAGAGTGGGTGGCACCATAGTCAAATAATATAGTAGCAGGTAAGCCAGCGACGGGTAGAGTACCTCTAATGATATCATTGTCATTCGGAGCAGCTTCGACTTCCAAATTGCAGACGCGTCCTTAAGTAGGACCATTGTTTCCCCTGAGACCACGATTGTATGGAGCATCATCCCTCCTATTTGGATAGTTCCTAACGAAATGCCCAAATTTCCCACAGTGGATGCATGCTCTAGTTCTCCTCCTGTAGTCTCCAATGTGATGCCGCCTGCAGAGGTTACAAAAATTCCCACCTTGAGGTGGTTGCTATGGCTGTTGGTCCCGTGGCGGCTGCTGCTGCTGGTCCCGTAGTGGCTACTGCTGTTGGTCCTGTCGCAGTGGCCCATTACGATTATAGTAGGGCCTTGATCGATTGTTGTACCTGTTATCACGACTATCATTGCGTCTAGGCTCCCACCTGCAGGTCATCTCTATGTTACAAGTTTGTATTCATTAGTGCTTATACTTATGCACATAATGACATTCCCACCTGGGCTTATTCTGGGCAACCCGCTGTCTTGGGACCTGCTGGTTTGGGGCTCGCTGCGACGAAAATTGTCGCATGGGGGTCTGCTGTGCTGTAAATTTCCCCACCCCTTCTCTGCGATTATCCACCTCATCTTGCTCAAAGATCATGGCCATCTCCACAGCCTCCTTAAAGGTAGTGCATTTCGAACCAAGAGTCTTTGTCCTCAGGTCGGAGCACAATCCATGGATGAAGCATTTTACTCTGTCCTTCTGGGTTTGTGCTGAGGTGTGATACTTCTGCAGCTGGATAAACTTGGTATGGTACTGCGCCACAATCATCTCACCCTACCGAAGTTCTTAAAACTCACGTTCCTTCAGGGTGCACTGAAATTCAGGAATGTATTGCTCCTCGAAGGCCTCCTTGAAGTCCGCCTAGTCCACCTCGTCTTCATCCGGAAACATAGTGAGCTTGGTGGTGTTCCACCAATCTTTGGCGTCCTTCACCAGGCGATGGGTGGCATACAACACTTTCTTGTTGTTAGCACACTCCATCAATGTGAAAGTCTCCTTCGTGGAGTCCAGCCATCGCTCAACTTCATCGCAGTCATCTTTTCCATCATACACTAGAGGATGGAACTTCAGGAACCTCTCAATGGTGTATTTCTTATCAGATACTTTCTCTTTCTGCTTTACCAACACTTGACTAATCTCAGCCTCCTGTTAAGCCTCACCCTGAGCATCACCTTGCAGCTAGGAAGCGCGGTTTTAGCCATGGGGGTTTGGAAACCATTTCGTGTTCCCACATAGAATAATGGTGCCATTCTTACTTTCTCCATACTATGGCTGGTGCTGTGACTACTCATGGTGTTTGCACATGGACACTCTAACTACACTGGAGACATCAAGAGAGTCCCGACTTTAGGCTCTGATACCCAACAGTAATGCCCCCAAACCCACACCCCACCACGTGGTAAAGATGTGGACCTGGGGACGCTACTATGTTGACTTAAGCTCTAACCCTTTGACTAGTCAATAAAAAATTGCGAAATAAATATAGGGAAATGCAATAAGACTGGGATGACTAAAAGGTCCAATAGATAAAATGCGAAAGATAAACAGATAAGGAGTCTACATGTCTCTCAACACAAGGACTGCAATATCCTGGCTAATAGCCATACAACTCAATAAACCGAAAATATAGAGACCTAATGGTAAATGAGACTCAAAGGCTCATCCATGTGCAGATAGTATCCACCACGAGCCAACTATCGCGCACACCACTAGCATTAGAAATTCACCACAACCTGGTTACCTGTGGGAACACAGGAAAAACGATATCCCATGAGCATAAAAGGCTCAGTATGTAAGACATCAAGTACATAAGATAAGTAATAATCATTGGCATGAATACGGATATAAATATAGCATTAAATCAAGCTTTTTCTACTCAGATCAATGTGAATATCATAACATGAGTCTGCTTTAAGCAATTGAATAAGGTCATACTCTCCTAGAACAACAATAGGGGTTCATACCTACCTTCTGCCCTGACACAACCTTAGAAAAAATCATTCATCAGAGGATCTCGCTATTACATCTACCCTGGAACAGCATCAAGGAAATAACATTATCCTGGAATAGCACTAGGATTGTATCTTATGTCCTGGAACAACATCATAACATATATAAAGTCAACCACCTCCTGGAACAACATCAAGATTATATCTCTGCCCTGGAACAACATGAGGACATAAACAAGATACATGAAATCCTGTATTAATGTAAGTACTTTAATATGCATTTCTTTAGCAATCTTAGATCTTATCCCATTAATGTGTTCAGATGACTTTGGAGTAAATTAATTAATCGCTCATGAGTCTTTCTGGTATGCCAACTATCAGTGGTGGTGAACTACCACGGTTAATGCCAAAAATTGGGAGGATGCACGTGAATTCTCTTTGTTGAACAACGGGAGTAGGTTGAACGTGCCCTATCTCATTAACTCTGGAGGCTCCTAAACAATAGTCAGCGTCCTATTTGTGTTATTAATCTTGCACCCTTACCTCAACAAGGTCCTTAGTTTAAATCAAGGATTTGAATTTCTGTCTACTAAGTCTAGGATGCGGGCCGTGTGGTCAAAATACGGCCCGTGTCCCATCGGGTCAACATGACCCGCGTCAGGGTGACGCGGGCCATGTTGTGTTTAGGGTTTTCGCCGCCGCTGCGCCTACATTCGCCTGAACGCACTCTGTGCCATCGTACGTGCTCCACGTCCGCCCGACACTTTTCGCGTCCGCCTTGCATCTTCTGCGCCGCGTCGCTCGTGGTCATCCGCCGTTTCCCGCGCCATCATCCGTGCTTCGCTTGCCGTGCTCCGGTGTGCACTCATCATGTTCTGCCATGTGTCGTGTCATTCGTCGCGCACAGCGCCGCCATGTCGTCTCAGATCGCGTCGCCAGTCATTGTCCGGCATGCACCACATTGTCCGCTGCGGGCCGTGTCCGCCTGCCGCGTTCTTGCCATCTGGCGTGCCCTGTCAGGCGTGTTCATCACTTTTGAATGCGCACCGCACAACCAAGCGCGTTCGCCGCCCCGATCCAATCGCGCGTCTATCCAACGCGGCCCGTGTTAGATCAAAACGACCCGTTTCTTGAGAGATCAACTCCGCCATGCGGATCATACAATACAATATAGATCTCTAAACAAGAACGAGGGGAAAATCCAGGAAAAACATGCAAGGATTTGTCACAACATCTTATGTACAAGGAATTCACCAGGGAACATACCTTCAGGTTCGTCGGGGTTTGTCCTAATCGTTCGTGGACGTCCTCTCTGGCGTTTCTCTTGCCGAGATGGAAGATCTTCCTCTCCTAGGCCGAACATAATTTCAAGGATGAGAGAAAGAAGAAGAAAAAGAATAAACACAGGGAGAGAGGAAGAATTCTCTTAGGGCTAGCCACAAAATTCTCTGAATGAAAATCTGTGGCTCCGCCCCTAGGCTTTATTTATAGTGCTCTCTACCCCCCTTATTGGATCGGGATAGTGGGTTGTTGGATCCGGGTGTTACAATTATCATCTTCATTATTCATACATTTTTTAAAGAAAAGTATATTATTTAAAGGTTGAGCATACAATTAAAGCATTTAAATATTTTAATGTTATAAAATAGTGTTGTGTTGATTACAAAAACATATATATATATATATATATATATATATATATTATTGAAAAATATATACGTGCAAGAAGGTGCATATGCAAAATCATGGGTCAATTATTTTACAATTTTTTATGCCTAATTTAAGTATATAGTTCATCGTTTCAATATCCAATTATATTTTTTTTATTTCTTAACAATTAAAAAAAATAAAGTAAAGGCCTTTTTTTACAATTTAAGTGTTCATTCTCTTTGCCTCGTCTAGCTGTAAAGGCCGTTTTTTTGTAATTTTTTTCATGTAATTTTTTTAAGTTGTTAAATCATATTTCTTTATACGTTGTGACTAAAAAATAGAAGAGAGAAAGGTGAAAAAAAAATACAGACTTAGGAGTATATAATTATTTTATGATGATTTTCACATTATATGTTGTATTTTCTATAATGTCCCTAGAAGCACACCACATCGTGTGACACAATGTCCTCCTAAATACGTTATGACATCATACTATACATTGTTTTTATAGTCTACTATTTGACCAGTCAACAAAATGTGAAAATAGTTAAAACTTTAAAATTAAAACTCTTTTCATAAAAAAATATGTGGAAGTCTTACATGAGATAAAATGTTTCAAACTAATACAATTCAATGTGCAAACTAAAATAAGATATATTAATGATCACGAATCATGTGCAAGCAACATCCATCACGAGCATCAGCCACTGCATGCGCCATCAACCATTGCATGCGCCATCAACCATCATATCACCTCAAATCACTGACCTGCAGTATTTAAAGCAAGAAAAATAATTCTCATGTGAGCTATAAACCCTAATATATAAAGCACAAAGATAAACTTTCATAATTAAATAAATGCATTAGGAATAAGATAAGATAATAAAGAGTCAAAAATCTCCATCAATCTTCATTAATAATTTATTTTCATTGCATTGGGAGTAAGCTATGACAATGTAGTCAAATATCAATTACTCTCATACCTTAGAATTTTCTTCATCTTTACTTTTCATAATCAATCAATCATTTACCTTCATCTTTCATCAATCATCGATAATCATCATCATTCATCATGAATTAATAATAATCATCACTAATCATTAATGCAATATGAACAACACAACTTTAGACCAAGTGGTTATCTCGTTATGCCTGACTTATCCCATTAGTGACTTTGATATGACTTTAAGGGTTGCTTTGAGTGATTTTAAATGGCTCATGAGTCTTGGAGGTCTTGCCAATAACTCAGCGGGGGTGCATAAGCCATGATCGATAATGATGCTCTTGAAATCTTTTCATTGTAGGACGAGGAGAAGGCCAAGCAACAAGATCTGTGTAGCAGCTATTCTACTGGTCCCATCTTTAAAATACTATCACTCTCAAACTTCCAATACAAGGCGACCTCGTAATTAATTTTGGTGAAGATGGTTGTCCCTTTATTAGTCCTTTAACCAATAGGAAAAACTATTCTTCATTAAGGTTTTAAAATAATTAGTTCTGTCTTAACATTAAGTCAACAGGGGTCATGTCATATACGTACACGGGTTATGTTCATCATTTCATTAGTAACCGAGCAGGTCAGCCAACACGAGTCGTGTTAGGATGTGACATGGTTTATGTTTTTCATAACAATAAAATATTATAAATATTTTTACAGAAAACGCATTGATAGGCCACGTTCGGTCTCCGACACGGATCATGTCAGATATGTCATTAATTTTTTAATTAAATTTAGGAACACTGGTGATGCTAAGCCAATCAAATTGTGCCCAATTTCAACCCGTGTTGCTTTCACAATAATACCAATTAGGGTTCTTCATCTTCGGCCGAGACGGACCATGTCCGAATCCTACGCAGGTCATGTTCCTCTTATCCATCAATTTATCCATTTAATTAATCCAGCACGTGCTCTATGTTAGGGTGACACAGATCATGTTCAATTTTGCACCGACAGATGCAGATCGTGTCCGAGGAGGACGTAGGCCATGTTCCATCATTCAGGTTGAGATTCTACTACTTTTTGGTGCAACAAATATTATAATATTCTTGGCCGAACACTAAAATCATCCAGTAATTAAATAGAGAATAAACAACATGATTTAGGCCATACAATATTTCCATCTAGCATGAAAACCTAGCACGCAATTTATTTAACATTAAAAATCTGTCTAAGGGATCCGCCTGTATACATTCCTATTCCTGTAGGATTCGTGCTTTGTTCATTAGTGTTCTCTCATCCTCATTTCCCCGATCTATGCACTATCCTTGGTCTCCTTCATGTTCTCCTAAAGGTTTGGCATAAAATTAGGGGGAGAGAAATAATTATGAGTGAGGAAGAGAGTCTTACCTTTAGACTAGTGAGAGAGAGAGAGAGAGAGAGAGAGAGAGAAGAGAGAGTTTCTACGGTAGCAGGAGCTTTGAGGAAGAGAAAGAAATAATAGGGGCTCCTTTGGAGTCAATTTTAGTGATTTTCCCTAGGTTTTCCGAAGTTTAAGTCTAAGTCTAACTCTGATATCCAACAATATCTAATATTTTATTAAATTTCGATTTTAAATCTTATAGACATAATTATTTTTTAATAAATTTTCATATTTAAATTATAATGACTCAATACGACCCATGTTTGGATTGAACACAGGCCATGTTGGGCCTTGAATACGAGGTATTCTTTATTGAGCACAACACGACACGTGATCAGATTGAACATGTGTTGGACACTTGACGCGGACAAAACATTACATAATAAACCTCTTAAAAAAGAATTCATCCTCAAATTTAGGTCGGAGTTAGAGGCTTACCGAAGAGGACTAGAAAATCATGTGTTTCTGACTCAAGTTCTTAGTGGCCTCGTTGTCCCAGTGTCAACTCCATGCTACTTTAGCCAATGTCACCTTCTTGTCACCTTGGCGTTGCAGATAATGCTCTAGGATCTTCACCGGTTGTTCCTCATAGTTGAGATCCTCCTTCAAGTTTGGCTCCTCCAATAAGATCATGTTGTCATCATTGTGTTAATACTTCCTCTTCATAGAGACATGAAAGACATTTTGCATACGTCCATAGGAAGAGTGAGGATCATGCACTTTTTTCTTTTTCTATAAATAGAATAAATAAAGTGCAATCGGATGCATCTAACTCATTCTTGAAATACAAAACAAGTTTCTAATTGTTGAATTATTACTTTTTTTATCTAAAGTCTAAATATCCAAATACTAACAAGAATTCCCTTTGATAGTGATATATTTAGGCCCTTATAGGGGTTTGGACTTCTGGTTTGAGGCACCAAACAACTTCTAGGCAGGTAGCCATCCTTATTGTTAGATCGAGCACCTACACTTTGCTTTTGACTTTCCTACACCTCCCTACAAGTGTACAATAGCTGATAGTAGATCTCCTATATGATGGACTCAAACAGCATATGAAAAACCACTGCAACACGCCAACCTCAATTACATTGAACCTTGTCCCTCTCGCTTAAAATGCTCTATTTAATCGGAACTAAAGTCATGTTGCTTTAGAATCTATAGGTTCGAGAATATTCTGTCATGAATTCCCTTAATTTTCACCAAGTCATCGCCACTTCCAATAGCCAATCTCGCCTCTCACTGGCCAACGATCCTTCTCCCTCAGAGAAGAGTCCATGAGCTATCGATTAAGCCGAGTCAAGCGAGCGAAGACAGAGACAAAAGGAAGACCAAGGCAGGGATGGTTCGGCAGATGAAGGCATTGAGTGATTAATACAACAAGAAGTATCTCGTTCGACTTTTTCTTTTGTTTTTTAACAAACAAAGAGATGAGGTACCTTGAAATAAATAATTGTTTTGATGGAACCTTCTACCGAAAATTGCCCGTTGAGTAAGTCGAGGCGAGGGTAGCCTCCCGCTTTGCTTGACCGATTCCTCGGAGTCGGAGGAAGATCAACCCTGAACAAGAAGCACGATGTGAGATCAGTAGCAGACAAAACATCATTTTCTGCCTGATAAGATAAGCCTAAAAATACACACAACGGATTGGACACAAACAAGTAAAAAACGTTTAGTCGAAGTAAGAGCATATGATCTTTTCCATATATGGGGTTGAACAAGTGAAAGTAGCATGAGGAGGGGAAGTTGCAAGCACATGGGAGCAGGGGTCTGTATTCCATCGTATTTCACCGCTTTGCCTAGCAGCACGACACTCGTATTGCTCTTCCACAACCCTATTTTCACGATTTAGGTTGTTCCCACTTGGCGAATCACATACCTGCGCCACCCCTGATTACTCCAGAGGATAAATTCATTCTTTTATTCTCTGTTGATAGATAAGATGGTTCATGATTACTAATCATAATAGAGGTAGAATAAAAAAGATAGATCTGGAGGAAATAATAATAATTTTTCTAAACTTTTGTCTCTATGTGGCTCTATTTCATTATATTCCATCTATATCCCAATTCCATTCATTTAATATCTCTTTGGTGTCATTGTCATAAAAGATGTCATTTAGAGTCTATACATTTCTATACATGAAAAGTTAAGAAATTATCATATAATAATCAACAAATTGCAATAGAAAAGAAAAAAGGAGGTTGTGATGATTTTGAAATCTTTTTTACTTGTTTAGGGGGAATAGGCAGGTCAACATAACAAACAGAGCAAAATAGACACAAGTGAGTGCCCAACATCTAGTACCTTCTTGTGTAGCATATCATATGCAGTCTTCTTTTTCCGGAAGCCCCACAACTAGCTATCTTATAATAGACAACTAACGCTAGCTAAAGGAATTTTTTTATTTTTTCCTTCCCTTCATCACTATTTATTTTTTTTGACTGGCCTCCATACTTCATGGTCGTAACAATCACTTCAAGCAGTGGAAAGAACAAAAGATGTGCTCCAAGTCCTTGGGTTGTTGAACAAAATCCAACCAGGGTTGCCCTTTTTTCTAGTCTAGAGGGCTGGCGATTTTGTTCCTTAGAGAGCCTTCAGGGTCGGCCATATTGAATACCAAGATCAAAATAGAGTCCACGCCGCCTGCCCTGAACAAATAGGAGCCGTTGGCCACAGGTCACACATAAGCCACCGGGTCGCACGACGGTTTAGTGAGTTGTTGATCCAGAAGTGGTAGTAGCATACCTTCCATATCAAGAGCTAGAGACAAGTGATGGCTTTGTTTGTACAATAGCCTTAGTAGATCCATTTTCTATTATGAGTTTATTGCATAATAGATGTATATATCTATTATATGTACATAACATATGCATACATGCATAGGGTTTGATTGATTTCAGATCAAAAAATTGGATTTCGATAGATAACTCTTCTATAAAGTTCATTAATATTTGAACTCATTAGTTTACTCCCGTCTATCTGAATGACATGTCTCAACTCGAGCAGAAATGGGATCCCCAACTTTATCAACAATGGGCATTTTCAGAGCATAAATGTTTCTAATCCAACTTCTATAATTCGAAACCTTCCTTTCCTCAATTTTCAATATTGATTCATGCAAAAATTCAGAAAGGCTCTGCTTGCTAGCTAGTGTACTTTTATGCTATCAATAAATCGAAAGAAAAAAAAACTTAGTGTCGTTTCGTATAGATAGAGACATAGTGGCTCAGGCAGTGGATTGAATCTTTAGGCAACCAACCCAACCCGGCACATCCAATTCTGATCAACAACTTGGAGGTAGGGCTTAGTGGCTTAAGGCATTGCTTTGCTAAATCAACATACCTATGGGCCAAGGGACAATCTCAGGTAGATAGTTTCTATGGGGCGTAGGCTTCCCGAAAGGTAATTTCCTCGGGCTACCACATTCTGACTCTTATTAGGTGAATATCCAACAATGGATTCCATTCAATGAATAATAGATCCGGACCCCAAAAACAATAAGGCTTTAGAATAGGCATGAATAATCAAATGGAATAAAGCATCTATGTTATGGTATGGGATGAGGTCCAATCTAGTCTCCACTACTACATCTATGCTCTCGTCAACTATTGACCTGACCTTATTGGTCTCTGTATTTTATTTTTTTGTGGAATAACACTTACTTGTTCTTTTAGTACAGGTAGCTACAAGTTTTGCTATGACTTTTTATTATCGTCCAACCATTATAGAGGCACTTAAAAAAGATAAGGTTTTTTTGTTCGCTTGTCAGTTTACATGCTCCTTCGCCAATCAGCTTTAGCACCTCGAAGGGACCTAGATAAGGAGGGTTAAGCTTATGTCTCTTGCTGAATCTCATGATGCCTTTGGTTGGGGAGAACTTCAGCATGACCCTAAAGATATGTTCTCTATGTCCCTTGTCAATGTTCTCGCAACTCTATGCAACTTTCATTCGTCTCTTAACCAAGTTGACCCTGTTTATATACTCTTGTATTACTTCTGGGCCCAACAACTTCCGCTCATCTGCCTCGCTCAAAAATGTTGGTGAGTGGCATGACCTTCCATACAAGGCTTCGAAAGAGCCATGCTTATGTTGGAGTGATAGTTGTTGTTATAGGTGAACTCGATCATCCAATTGCCATGCCAATTTAACGCACATGCCCTGAGCATGTCCTCCAGTGTCTAGATCATCCTTTCTGATTGCCCATTAGTCTGCGAATGGAATGTCGTGCTGTAGTTTAGACGGGTTCCAAAAGAGTCTTGAAAATTCCTTCAGAACATAGCTTGAACCTAGGTTCTATTCGGTATATCAGAGACTGAGATCCCATGTAGCTTGATGATCTCACTAACATACATATCCATAAGACTTTTTACTGGCTACTTCCATCTTATAAGGAGGAGGCAAACTTGGTAACCTGACCACTACTTCTCATATAGCATCGTGTTGTCTCTCGGTCTTGAGTAGGTTGGTCACAAAGTTCATTATGATGTACTCTCATTTTCATTCCGGATGCTCAAAGGTTTAAGCATACCATACGACCTCTGGTGCTCGATCTTTACTTGCTGACATGCAATGCATCTAGATATGTATTCAATGAATTTTTTCTTCATATTATTCCACCAAAAGATCTTTTGTAGATCCTTATACATCCTAATACTTCTTGGACGGATGGCAAACTCGAACTTGTGACACTCATCCAATACCTCCTTTTTAATGCAATATTGTTGGGAACACGTAGATGACATCAGTACCTGATTTCCCTATCCACCAACTTGGCTACATAACTGCATCTTTTTATCATATGATTGTATTCTGGCTCCACTACTTGGGCATTGATAATTATGTTCACAAGATTGACTTGTATTAGTGGAACCATCAACATAGCTCCAGTCCTTCTAGGTCTCGAATTCCATTGGATGATATCCTTTAGTTGACTCCACTTGTGTACTCTTAGGAAAGATAGCGTCCCTTCCTACTTTCTGCTCAAGGCATCAACAACTGAGTTGACCTTCCCTGAATGGTATCCGATGGTGAACTCGTAGTCCTTTAAGAACTCGATCGACCTCCTTTGCCTTATATTGAGGTATCCAAGGGAGAATATGTACATCAGACACTTGTGATCCATGAAGACCTCAAAAGTTTGGCCACACAAGTAGTGCCTCTATATCTTTAGGGCAAAAACCACTACTGCAAACTTTAGGTTATGGGGTGGGATAATTGACCCCATGCTTCTTCAGTTGCCTTGATACATATACCATGACCTTACCATGTTGCGTGAGTACATAACCGAGACATATGCCATAAGCAACGCTATACACGACATATATATCACTTCCTGAAGGAATGATAATTGATGCATCACATCATATCTTTAGGTCCCTTTAAGTTGTGATTCATATCGTTTCTACATCATTTTGTGAAGCTCGAGTCCTATTTGTTGTTAAGTTCCCATCTTTATCAAGCAGACACCTTTATGAGCTTAACCCTGTCATTCTATACATTTAGAACGTTTTAATGCTGCTTTGACCTTCTGAGCAGAAATTGTGTTTGACAATAAAAGGTGGCACCAAATTTCAGAACGTCAAGGCTTGACATTTCTGGACCTAGGGGCACCTGGACAAAAACAAACAATCAACAAGTCTAAAAAATTAACCTAAACACACAACTTCAGTCGCAAGTACACAATTATCCTTGTAGTATTTTAGGATCGAATCCACAAGAAAATTAGAATTTCATAATTCAACCTCTCTATTCTACAACGAACCGAAATCAAGGAGAGAAATATTTTTGTGCAAAAAATTAGATGAACTAAAACTAAAATCTGAAAAGATAAGTAATCAAATATTTTTGGTCTTTTTAGATTTAAAGTGGGTAGAACAGAACCAACACGAAGGAGATTGAATAACTCAAATAGGGAAAATAGTCAGGACATGAGAATCATTTTCGAATCCTACTTGCTAATGAACATATGAAGCTCAAATAATGTCGACTTGAGATATTAAGAAATCAAACTCAGCTACTCTCGCAGTCAAGGTTTGAACTTAAATTCCTAGAGGCTTCTCGCATAACTCTCTCGATGCCATGGATAACCCCTCTCCAATCAACCCTAGGTATCCATAGGAGCCTCTCGGTCTCATACAAATACCTTAGACGAAGGGGTCGAGCCTATCGGTCTCAATCCCTTATAGATATTATGAAATACACACTTCTTTAAAACCCTACTCTCATCTCGGATCCTTGTAGAGTCGTTGCAACAAATCCTTACCCCTCGGATCAGGGTTGCTAGAAGATATGAATGACATTCCAACTAAGAAATACAAAGATGAGGACTAGCTACTACTTTACCTCAATGGAGAAGGTTTAGCCTCTCAATCCCAACCTTCCATTAGGGATAAAACAATAAATAGCTCACAACATTCGAATTCAATATGTGCAAAACACCATAAGTAGGAACTGCATTCTATATATTCCAAATGGAATGGTTTGAGCCTCTCGGTCCCAGCCTCCATGTAATTATAGTCGTAGTTCACAACATAAAAATCAGCACATATACAAAGTACATAAGACAAGAAAAGTTTGGAAAGTCGAATGGAAACCCAAATACATTTAAAAGATAAGTTCATACAACAAGTAGGCATTCTCGAATCATCCCATATCCAGGCCTAAGTGTTTAGCCTCTAACAGCCATCACACACATCACAACTAGGATCATACAAGAGTTCATCATTGGAGATTAATACAAATAAGAATCACAAAGCATGAACCAATGATACTCCCCAAAAACTCTACACGAAAACCCTCCTTCAGCTCTGATTCTCTTGTTTCTTCAGCAATGGCGGCGGCTCCACTCGACATCTCCTCTCGGATGCGGAACAGAACCCTCATTCCCCCATCATTTTGCCCTTTTATCCTCTTCCTCTCTTCCAATCATTAGATGCCACTTGTCCCTTGAATAGCCTACCAATACTCCCTGGAAACTGCCAAGGAACCTTCTTCTTTTGGACCATTAAAGCTGGCAGGAGAATCTGCAAAATCTATTTCACATTTTGTCTTCTATAGCTTTTGGCAGGTAGTAGCGTCAGGTACCCCTAGGTTTAGTCTCCCGCACAGGTACCCCCAGTTTCTAGCACAAAATATTTTTTGACTTTGGATGAATTCCTGCAGGAGAAATCAAGCATTATTCATTCAAATCTTTACTCAAAAGAATCTTTTGGGGCTAAAATATGAATTTATGCTCAGAGAATTCGAAATTATGCTAATGTTGTAAAAATGTGTGACAATTGATGCATGCATTTTATAACATATTTTAGG
>LTAE01011640.1:0-14960 GCA_001647135.1 Pontederia paniculata | reverse complement strand
GCGGCTAGGGTTTTGGAGAGGGAGATGCCAAAAGAGTTGACAGATTATCTGGAAAGACTTATTTATATGGAGACCCAACCTTCAACTTAATATCTTTATATTTATTTCCTATTTAATAAATTTCTGGGTATTACATCCAATGTACCTGGACAAACCTTCACATGCCAAGTCCAATAGAAGTGGCAAATATTATGGGGAAGGAATAAGGGATAAAGTCCCTAGTATGGAATGCCTTGACTACTAAGTATTGTGCTTCTTGTATTCTTAATGTTGTATTTATAAATATCTGAAAGATCTTGGCCAAGATATAATGGATGATATCAAAATTGAATAATCCGAATGCTTCTAGGCCAGAGATAATATGATAGGCATGCTCACGGTTTCATGATATACAACAATAGAGTTGTTAGGCTATCTATGGGTTATTTATCAATTCATAAAACAATGGAAACAAATATTCTCTTTTTCTATTTTTTGACAGTCCCTTATTTCTGTTGGATTTCTACGATCTCCTTCAGCATTGATTACTTGTTCGGATTCCAAGTATTGGTGCTATTATCTTCAGTATTTTATAATAGGAAGATCTAAATTTCTGATGATGCCATTGTTTCCTGTGCACAGCCTCTTGCAATTTACATGCTGATGCTCGTTTTGCAGGACACTAACGTCTCCAGTGGAGCTAATCAGATGTTTAAAGTCTATTAAGCAGTATGCCTTTTCTGCGTCTCCTTATCCTGTTATTATCACTCTAGAGGATCACCTTACTCCTGATCTCCAGGCAAAAGTTGCCGAGGTATGCTTTTGCTGGCGATAGTTATTAATCATTTCTGATATTCTTCTTTTGAATTGCTAAATTCTTAACGGAACCATTTATTTAGATGGTCACAGAAACATTTGGTGACCTGCTGTATTACCCGGAATCTGAATCTCTTCAAGATCTTCCTTCACCAGAATCTTTAAAGAACAGGATTATCATTTCGACAAAGCCACCAAAGGAGTATCTTGAAGTTAAGAGAGGGAAGGACCACAATGGGGAAACTCAGAAAGTCGGGAATTCAAAAGAAGAAGAAGCTTGGGGAAAGGAGGTCCCAGATCTCCAAGAAGAAACAGGATTTGCTGATAAGGTACTAAAGATTCTGTGTGGTTCCTGTTACCATTACCTGTTATTATCTCTGCTTATACATGATCAATTTCCAAAAAACCTTTACTAGAACGAGGATGGGTTGGAAGATGATGACGACGATAATGATGACTGTCATAATGTATCTCATGATGCACCTACTGAGTACAAGCGAATAATCACTATACGGGCTGGGAAACCAAAGGGTGACATTAGTGAAGCACTGAAAGTTGAGCCTGATAAAGTTAGACGCCTTAGCCTAAGTGAGCAACAACTTTCCAGTGCAGCACAATCTCACAGTGCTAATCTTGTAAGGTACACCATTAATGTTCTGACTACTTAAATCTTTTTGTACACACACACAATGGAGTGGAGCGAATACATGTAATATGTAAACTTTCACCTTGTTGACACCACACTAAAAATGCATCTTTTGTACACTTCTAGTACATACGGATGGCTAGCACAATAACTTTAGTCATCTTCCTAAAAAAAACTTGGTTATGCTTTCTTCTTCCCAAAAAAGGATCTGGAATTGAGTAAAGAATCAGCCACCGTTCGCCTACCGGAAGACTTCACTTTCCTCTTTGTTAAATGCACCAAGAAGTAGAATGATTCAAGCACCTCTTTCTTGAAACCAGTAGTCTTTGTTGGCTCAAACATATGTCGAAGTTACAATATTGGTACTTTCAATGTTTAAAATGTTAACTCCCATACGCTTTAATCATGACAAGATTCTTTGTTGATCAGGTTTCCAGTTTATTGTTTTCCTCTTTGCCTTTGTAGGTTTACACAGAGAAATATTTTGAGGATATATCCAAAGGGTACAAGATTTAATTCCTCCAATTACAATCCATACATTGGTTGGATTCATGGTGCTCAGATGGTGGCATTTAATATGCAGGTTAGCTCAACGTACGTTTGGAGCACGTAATGGTGCAATATAAAAGGAATGGAACTGATAACAACAATGTTCTAGCTTGAAATTTATATTTAATGTTATCTTTGCTATGACAGGGATACGGAAGGTCCCTGTGGTTGATGCATGGGTTTTATAGAGCAAATGGATGTTGTGGGTTTGTGAAAAAGCCTGACTTCTTGATGAAGATCGGTCCAAACAATGAGGTTTTTGATCCTAATGCAAGTTTACCTGTGAAGAAAACCTTGAAGGTACAAAATATTTTTACTAGGATCACTCCTTGTTCTCGGTCTCCCTCTGTCTTGGCTTTGTGTTGAATTCATGTTGTTGATTGTGTTCTTATAATGGTATAGGTCAAAGTATACATGGGAGGTGGTTGGCTCGAGGATTTTAAGCAAACACATTTTGATGTTTACTCCCCTCCCGATTTCTATACAAGGGTAAAAAATAAGGCCTGTAGTTAAATCTATTATTTGGTTTTTCCTGTGTCATTTATTTCATTCTTTAGCTCATGGATGAAGTATGTTATATATCTGCAATTTTGCATGCTACAATAAATGCTCAGAAAACTCTGTTCAATTGACTGTCTACTCAACAAACATGCAATAACTTAGTTTGCTTTTCATGATTAACAGGTAGGGATAGCAGGAGTTCCGGCTGATTCGATAATGAAGAAGACGAAGGCAATAGAGGATAACTGGATGCCGGTTTGGGATGAGGAGTTTATTTTCCCATTAACAGTTCCTGAACTGGCGCTGCTTCGGATTGAAGTGCACGAATACGACATGTCGGAGAAGGATGACTTTGCCGGACAGACTTGCTTGCCTGTTTCTGAGCTGATACCGGGAATCCGAGCAGTACCACTCTATGACCGCAAGGGAACCAATTATAAGAGCGTAAAGCTGCTCATACGCATAGAACTTGTATAACGTCTATCGGATCTACGAAGAAGGTGTGTTTCCCGTCTTCTTTAGTTCCTTTCCTACCGAACGTAGAGCGTGTGTATTGTGTTTTCCGCATCTCTGTATATTTTTACTTGCTTGTATTGTAACACTTCACCGTCAATTTGTATATTGTCTTTATGCTTGTAAATTGGTAAATTTGTATTTTGGCTTGGTAATTTGGTATTGATCCTTGTTAACATACCAAGAAATGTGTCTATACGTATGAGGAACCGAAACATCTACAAAGTACTTTCATGATGCTGAAGTTTTTTTTTAGCCCACATAAGCAGAGGTGATTGAGGTATACACCGGGATAGTAGTTAAATTTTCATCAACCTTTCCGTGCGAGGATCCACATTTCACAAAGACAATTCCTGATAATGATCTATAAAATTTATGTTCAGAGAAATTATGCCAAGTCATTACTTCAGGCACGTCATATGTCGTTACATGTTCAGATTAGTTCAAGAAGACTTGGATGTCGTTATATGTTCAGATTGATTAGTTCAAGACGATTTGGAGATCAAATTTCGCTATTATTGGGGGAAGTTTAATAATTTATTTTTCTTATTTTTTGAACTAATTTACTATGTCAAAGTTTATTTTAGTTATTTAAAAATATTTTAAATTTTAATGATTCACTTTACAGCTTGTACTCGGTGTCACATTTGTTTATTATTAATTAACATTGAAATGTATTTTTTTCGGTGATTTGGAAAGATATTTTGAAATCAAATTTACAGAGTGCTAATTCCACCTGAGCCGGATCACATGAAGCTTGTAGCTTGAACCAAACCGGTGATCAGACCACGATGCAAACGAACCACCACGCCGGCGTCGTATAAATAACCGCTATACTGCGTTTTATAGGTCTCTTTCGTCGTTGGCGATCTGATCCTTCTCCAATTCCGATGGCCGCCGCCGCCTCCCCCCCTAACGCCTGGCGTAGACCTCCGGCGATTGCTAGTCTCCCCGCTCCCGCTCCCTCTCCCGCTCCCGCTCCCGCTCTCGACCCCATCTCCCTCTCCTCCGACTCCGACGCTTCCAGCAGGGACACCGACGACGGCGACGACGCCGCTCTCAGTCGCCGCTCCACCCTCGAGGACTCCGTTTTCTCCGCTTACCTACAGATTTCTGGACGATCCGCTCCCGACCTCTCCAAGATCCGATCATTTCTGGCCTCCGCCGCCGGCCGCGGCCCTTACGTCGCGTGTCTCATCTGCCTCGAGCGCGTCCGCCCGTCCGATCCTACGTGGTCTTGCTCCGGCGGTTGTCATGCCCTATTCCACCTTCTCTGCATCCAGAGCTGGGCTCAGCAGTCGTCGCAGCGCCCGCTTCCCGCCACCTCTGTCGCTGCTACGCCCTCCGATTGGCCATGTCCTAAATGCCGCCTTTCTTATCCTAAAACCCAAATCCCTAGATCTTATTTCTGCTTCTGCGGGAAGGTCGAGGACCCGGCGGCCGATCCCTGGATCCTGCCCCATTCGTGCGGCGAAGTCTGCGACCGCCCGCTCAGTGGCGGCTGCGGACACCAATGTCTCCTCCTTTGCCACCCTGGGCCCTGTCCTCCGTGCCCCAAGCTTGTGAACGCTCGCTGTTTCTGTGGAACCAGGGAGGACGTCAGACGCTGTGCCCAAAAGCTCTTCTCTTGCAACCATCTCTGTCCCAAAGCATTGCCTTGTAGAATCCACCGATGCACACAAAAATGCCACGAGGGGCCTTGCCCTCCATGTGCGATCAAAGGGGTGTACCGCTGCGCCTGCGGGAAGTCAGGGGAGGAGAGGGAGTGCTCAGAAAGAGAATTCAGATGTGAGAGCCCATGCGATGCTTTGCTTGCATGTGGCAAGCACACATGCAGTCGTGGGTGTCACTCAGGTCCTTGCGGTGATTGCCCGCTTCAGGGAAGGAGAACCTGCCCTTGCGGGAAGAGGGAGTACAAGGGAATCTCCTGTGATGCTGATGTACCTACTTGTGGGGCTTCATGCGAGAAAATGCTAAGCTGCAAAATCCATAGATGCCCTGAGAGATGCCACCGAGGACCATGCGTAGAGACTTGTAGAACTGTCATTATGAAGTTTTGCAGATGTGGGAGTTTGAAGAAGGAGGTTAGTGAAAATGGCATCAGTTTCCTTGTTATGTGTGTCTGTAATTTCAGAGCCAGTGGTTCAACATTCTGAAAGTTAATGATGATTCTAGTTATAATTGGAAATTTTTCACATTGTCAGCTGTGAATCACACTTTGAAATATGATGTCAAAGAATAACTAGTAGTTAGGAAGCAATGCTTGCTGTCTGTTAAACTAGGATCCACTGTTTATAGACTATTTGTTCATGAGGAACTATTTGATATGCTGGGAAACTGACCATAGAGCATTTCCTGTTTACAACTTTAGGAGGAGAAAGTCTTTCTAGATATTTCCTAAGGTGTATAGCTTAATCTCCAGCGCACACTAAGTAACTAAAAGTATGTTCGAGACGTGTATACTTTTAATAGGTAGTTTAGGTTCATACTTTTTTTTATAAGAAGTTTAGGTTCATACTTTCTATAGAATTTACATGAATAAGCCTTGTTATTTACAGAACTGTTAAATGTACACAGCTAAACCCAATCTAATCTAGGTTCCTTGCTATCAAGATTTGGTCTGCGAAAGAAAATGCCAACAAATGAGGGATTGTGGTCGCCATGCTTGTAAACGCCGATGTTGTGATGGTGTTTGCCAACCTTGCCCAGAGGTTCGACACCAGATTTCTTACTGCTTTAGATTGAGTTTGGAATAAAAAAAACCCTTTCTAATCAGTCAAATCATCAGATTTGCGGAAGAAAACTTCGATGCAACAACCACAAATGTCCTTCACCATGTCATAGGTACTTGTACCATATATAATTGTTGCTTCTTCATCCATGTGTTATGATTTCTTTTTTTTTCTTAGAGCGGTTTCGTTTTTGCTATCTCGGATTCTTATTTAATCAGCTGCCAAATGAATGAAATATCAGTATTATACTATTATGTATTAACTTTAATCTCATTATGGGTTTATGAACTTGAAAGAGAAATTATCTTTCACTTGTTAGTGAGGAACATAAAACCATGTGAATAGTGGTTGCTAATGCAAGTATGAAATGATTAATGCCTTTTACTATTATTTTCTGTGTACCTTTAGGTGGTCATTTTCCCAGAAGGGGCTTCTGAATATATATATTCTCCATGCTCATGTTCTTTTTTTATGTTTATTACATATCTAAGTAAAAATTTATATGCTTTTGGTAGGTACACATGTGATTTGCTGATTATTTCTATTATATATTAAAAGTTGACTATTCTACAGTAAGCATAACATGCATGAGATTTTTTGTTTTTGTTTTGGGGAGACTAAGAGTTATCTCAATACCAAGCTAGACTTTGACATCATCATGTGACTCAGTTTCCTATTTTGTATTCTAAGCAAAAAATTTACCTTGCATTTCTTGGTACTGTAAAATAATCTCCAAACTCTTTTTAGTTTAGTCAGGTTTTTCGTTGTTTCTTAGTTTATTAAGATGATAGTATATTTACATTCCACACACTCCATTCCTTACATTCCATATCGCAGTTTACTGGTTATATCACATTCTACAGACTACAGGTTCTCTACCATGGCCTTTGCTTCTTGTTTACAATAGTAATGTGCAGTGAAAAACTTATCATATGCATTAACGTTTCTGCTCCTAAACTTTGAAATATACTTTTTTTAGAATTTTGAAGTATACATGACTGCCATGTTTCTGCTCCTAAACTTTGAAATATACTTTTTTTAGAATTTTGAAGTATACATGACTGCCACGTTTCTGCTCCTAAACTTTGAAATATACTTTTTTTAGAATTTTGAAGTATACATGACTGCCACGTTTCTGCTCCTAAACTTTGAAATATACTTTTTTTAGAATTTTGAAGTATACATGACTGCCACTTTGTTCTTTAGTGCCTAATCTTATTTCTCCTGTTCTTTGTAGAGGTGCTTGTGCTCCTTGTCCTCTGATGGTGACCATTTCATGTTATTGTGGGAAGACGCGGTTTGAGGTGCTGTCTGATTAGACTTATAACCAAACTCTCATCCTCTGATATCCTTTATTTTGTATTTCCATTTCATGGACAAAAGGTTTACGCTATTTCTTTTTTTTAAAAAAAGGGAGAGGATGTCTACCAGGTGGCATCCAATTTTATTCATTTAAACTTGATCATGTGCTATGTCTTCATATTTACATAATGAAATAACTGATCACACCCTAATCGCTCACCCATAATTTTGCCAAATTTGTGGGGTTTTATACAATGTTGTCTACTTAGTGTCTTTCTCCTTTGAAGACGCAGGTGTTCCACTAAATCCAGATTACCCAAAGAACAGTTAGTGGCAATAGTCAGCTTGCGTCGAGGCTCATACGTCAAGATTTCCTCCAAATCTAAATGAACTCCAGAAACTCCCAACTGTGATGACCCAATAAGATGCGACAGCCTGTTGCATAGATTATATATCACTACAAAATAATTTTCTAGGGACATCTCATTGCAAATTGAATACCAAATAGTTGCATATGATTTGTTTTATTAGAAGATCGTTTAAAGAGTTTTGGTTACTTCTTTCCTTCTTTCAGTCATATTGATAGCTTTGGCCTCCTTCACTCTGGGTCAAACTGCATGAGGTATCTGTTACATAGAGCACAAGTCCTTGAGTTTCCTCCCTGCTGTTTACATAAAATACAGATCCTTCATCATCGCTCTGCCTTGTCGTTTGACTTTCTTATTTAGTCAATTTCATATTCAAATCTGTATTAAGACCACTCTCTTCTAAGACATCCAATAAAATTAGAAATCTATACATTTGAAGATATCTCTTCCTTAACTAAATATATCTTCTAATAAAACTGCACATATATATTTATATAAATGTTATATACTATACACATATATTATATTATATTTTAATTTCTGCTTTCTGAATCATATTAAGGTTTCAGTAATGCAATGCTATTGAGTTTGAAGTGAAAAAACTTATGCATACATGTTTATTTTTCAACTTATCCTAAAAATTAATCTTATTAGGTACCTTGTGGCACTGAAAAGAGTCAAAAACCTCCGAGGTGTCGAAAATTGTGCCATGTATCTCTTCTTTGCAGACACTGTGCTGAATCCCGGGTACATTCTTGCTTTCGTTTTTTTAAAGGGTGTTTTTGTTTTTTTTTTCTTTTTTGTTTGACATTGCTCTATGTTAATATGATATGATTTTCTGTAATCTAATGATAAGATGTTAAACTGTATCTCCTGACATAGTTTGTTGCCATTCCTATTTAAAAAGTCTCCTTCAAGTAATTTTTTCATCAACTACTCTCTAACTTCACAACATTTTCAAATCTGACCACCGACTTTGTTTCATAACAAAATCATGCTCGGGCTCAATTTTGTAAAAACTACTTTCATCACATGTTACTCTAGGGTAACAAGTGACTTGCTGACTGTATATTCCATGTAAATTTGTAATATTAAATAAATTGATAAAAAAGTTAAAAAAATAGTTAAAGAACTTTGTATCTAAATTTTAATAATAAAAAGTGATAAAAAGATTAAAAAAAACAGTGCGAAAGAACTTTCTTCCCTAAAAGTAAAAAACACCCAAAGTCTTGGGAGGGAGGAATTTGCGGTTAAAAGAAACATTTTACCTTAAGATTTCAATTTATTTTCATCATACTTGTTAGTATTAAAAATACAACCTGATCCTCCTATGTACCACCTAATTTAAAAAAAATGGCATGACATGTACATTTGCTGGTAACCTATAAATAGCAAGCAAAGGACCAGTTTTTACAAAATCAAGTTAGATGACTGTTTTATCATAAAAAAAGGTTTGTGATTATATTTGAAAAATAGTAAAGTTAAAAGGTAGTCATTAAAGATTACCCAGCTCACCTCATGTTGGTAACACATTCAACATAAAATGGGAAACTGAGAAAAGATGGAAAGAGGATGCCATAGGGAGATCAAGTACAATCCTAGCAGATCAAATGATCAATCGACTTTTTAATGCCAAAGAAAGAAAAGTAAAAAAAAAAACAACCCAGAAAAAAGCAAAGTCCTAAAAGGGGCTATTCAAAGAGTGTTTAACTTGGTTGAGTTTTAGTCCCTTTTGAAAGTGGGCGATTGGTAGATAATAAAGCGAGCAAATGAGAGAGGATGTGTGATCAAACTATTTCTTTTTTGTTGCTAGTGTCTGTAGGAGAAGAGAAATGCTCCACCTCTATTCCTGTTGGGCATATTTTCCACACATCTGTTCAGACTTTTCCCAACATTTCATGGGCTATTGATTATAACCCTTATTAGAGTTCATTGCCATTGTATTATGCAAACTGATACATATCTCATGTTATCTGTTTCCATTGATATGAGTTGTACACATAAGGTGTTAGAGCAGACGATATCACCAAAATGATACCCCATCTATTGGAATGGTAAAGTATGCTCTCTTGGACTATGCCATGATACTGAAACCTTGTCTAGTGCTGCCTGATACACAACAAGATGGTGGTGAATACTGATCTGCAGTTAGTTTGCTGCAATTTGTTATTATGTAATGTCATTTCGTGTCACATTGAAACAGTATATGATTCCTGCAGTCCTTGTTTTTTACATTCTATGAGATAAACATTGCATCACTTATTTAGATATGGGTGTATAATCATCTATTGCCTAGAATGTAACCCTTCTGTGTTTATTGATTAATTTAATATTCATTTCTTTGCCAGTTGAAGTTCTCTTTTAGATTATATTTATGGAAACATGGAGTCCTTTTTCACTTTTAGATGATGATTATGGATGAAATACCATGTTTGATGTGATCCTTTTTTATGTCAGCCCCATAAATGCCACTATGGTGCTTGCCCACCTTGTAGAATGATTTGTGAGGAGAGCCTTTCTTGTGGGCATAATTGCAAACAGAGGTTTGTCTTTCAGTTGAGAAATTTGATATGTCCTAATTTATAATTCTACACATGAAGTATTTCCAGTTATTTTGGATTTGTGGATATTTATATTCATATTTATCAGGTGTCATGGTCCTGTTCCTCCTCCAAACCCAGAATTTACACTGAAACCAACGAAAAAGAAACTAAATAAGCATATGCATTGCGAACCTGGATCACCATGCCCTCCTTGCCAGGAAGTTGTTCTGGTCCCATGCCTCGGAGAACACACTGGAGAAGAGCGTTCAGTACGTTCATGTTTTCTCTATGTTGAAGATAAACACTTTTTTTTCAGTTGACTGATAAGTGATTTACAATTTCACTAATTGTCACCACACTTGTTGACACAACTCATGTTTTCTTTAAGATGTTATGCTGCAACAAGAGGTCATTTTCCTGTCAGAACTTATGTGGAAATCTGCTGCCCTGTGGCAATCATTACTGCACAAAAGCTTGTCATATGTTGACCTTCGATCAGCATGGAAAAACTGTTGATTCTTCTGGACATGAGCAAACTCTTATGCCAGTATTTGCTGAGAAAGGACAAGGGGAGCCCTGTGAAGATTGTTCTCTCCCTTGCCAAAAGGTAACATTCTTTTATCTCTCATATATAGCATTTAATTTAGGGGGCAGGGAGTGTGTAGCGTACTTTTAGTGTAGTGCGTGTAGCGCAACAGAAAGTAAACAACACTATCTGTACAAAAAAATTTGAACATTGTTCATTTGTACAGAAAGTGTCGTTACTTTCTGTACAAGTGTGCTGTGTATTCTCTTTTCCCTTTAATTTATAACTATCTTTCTTTCCTGTTTGTTTGTACAAAATATCTTAATGTTGGAGACATGCTGGAAGGAACCCCATTCTTTCTCCACTATTAGATGTATGTGCCATTTTTATTTTAGCAAATCTTCCAGGTTCTGACTGAGTTGTATTTTCCTAAGGTTCGAGAGCCTTTATGTCCACATCCTTGCCCTCTACCATGTCACTCCAGTGATTGCCCCCCTTGCAAAGTACTTATCAAGCGCTCATGTCATTGTGGTTCCATGGTGCATGCTTTTGAGTGTATATACTACAATAGCTTGAGTGAGAAAGAGCAGGAAAGAGTGCGTTCATGTGGTGGTCCGTGCCATAGGTGAGTTGCATAATGTCGATCTATTTTCCTATTGGTAGTTTCCTGTATATGCCGTATGTGGATGTTTTATTTTCTCGTCCCTGTTAATAATGTGTTCACTATTCTTGTTTTTTTCCTTTTTGACATTAAAAAAATCTTTGTACTTTTTGAGATAGTCAGAGCAGTAACAATTTGTTCTATTCAGATAAATCTTGGTTGGTTCATTTGATGGAACTCTCGTTGTTTTCTCCATGTGCAGAAAGCTATTGAACTGTCCTCACCTGTGCTCTGAATTGTGTCATCCTGGTCAATGCCCATCAGCCGATCAGTGTTCTAAAAAGGTGAAAAATTCATCCTCTCATTTTCTATCTCATGATTTGAGTATCACTGTCGTGATGTGTGTGTAGTTAAGAAATGAACCATCCGAATGCATACCCTTCAGATCTTGCTTATACTAAGCATAGTTTGTCATTACTTCATTAACATTGAATTTCCGCCATTTCCTCTTTTTTAAGGTTAATGTACGATGTGCATGTGGCAACCTTAAAAAGGAATGGATATGTCAAGATGTCATAAAGTCATACAAGAGCGCTGGTCGTGATCCGAAAGATATATTTAGAAACCAATTTGGAGTTGGTTTGCTTCCTTGTGACACAGATTGCAGAAGCAAAGTCAGAGTTGTTGAATCAGAACTTCAGCTTCGGAAAACTAGTGATGTCAAGGTATAATGTTGTATAAATAATTAGATGTATGTTTTTCATTATCTGAAGATATCATGTTGCTAAAATTGTTAAAATTTATATGTTATTAGTAATATGTTTTCTCAAAGGGGCTCATTTTGTTTGTTATTGTTTTGATATAATTTGTTATTGTTTTGTCATAATTTGTTTATTAAACTGTTGTAGTGTTTTGATACTACCAACCCACAGAAATACAACCTCTCTGAGATATACGGTTTATGCCGGAAAGGTAAAATGAGGGCCTTGTACAGGCTAAGCTGGGTAAAAGTATTGTAGAAGTCCTTGAGCAGCTGAGCTTTTATAACACTCGCAAAGCATCGCATGACCTGTTATGGAAGGCTCATTTTCTCTGTTTCTTTAAGTCCAAAAGATTGAGTTTCTTAATAAAATCCTGTGCTTCTTAGTTGGTTCTTGAAGGACTTGTACATTGTTTTTTCCTGCTAATCTTATATATTAAGTAATATCCTGAATGTGTTTGTTTGGTTTATGCTGACTTTTCACTTGTAAATCTTCTAGCTGTAGAGCTCGTTTTTATGTATAATTGCACAATGATATTGTTGGATGTCTGAATTCTTTTGTCAGCATAGAGCTTTCATGGCACAATAACACTTTCTGGTTTAATAACAACTCTATTTATTGTTTTGGTGAAATGAAAAATATGAAAGGGACAAATAATAAATGTAGTGATGAAAAGAAAATGAAAGGGGAGAAAACATCAACATTATTGTTTTGTTGAGTCATATCATGATATCATCAATCATGATCCTAAATGTGAATGTAATTCAGAAATAACTTCAAATTCTTGGTTGTGATTTTTTTGCAAGGCCAGAAATATAAAGTAGTTCCTGTTGCTTTGACGAGTGTTACTGTTTTAATTATTCATCCAGATGACTATGGTTCATTGTGTCATCATAAATATCGAATAGTATTTATCTGACATCATTCTCTTGTTTGTCTATTCTAGAATCATATTACTACAGAAGCTGCAAATATCCCCAAGCGCAGGAAGAAGCGTGAACGAGTTGTTCAGGAATCCAGACAAACTTCAAAACTCCAGGTTATTTTCACTCTATATAATGACTAACATTATCTCATTCTTGATGGTGATTGACTGGTTCGCTGAAGTTTCTTCTTTTGTTTTTCTTGGGACAGATTTTCATGGACACCATGTCAAAATGTCTTATTATCTTGTTATTATTTGTGATGATTGTCGCAAGCATCTACTATGCTTACAAGGGTCTTTTGTGGCTATCTGATTGGATGGACAAAATTGAGGAACGAAGGCTACAAAGAAGGCCAAAGTTCAACTAATGAGGAAATAAAATTTTCAGTGTCTAGCAGAAAATCCAAACCCAACACTCGACTACAAGGACGTGTATTGTTGTAATAACAAATTTAATTTTCGAGATGATCGTATCTGCATCTTACCTCTTGTGGCCATTCTCTGATCCATTCTCTGATGTTTTTACTTGTGAAACTTTCTGGTGTTGTGAATTATATAAGCCTATCATTGACACTTATCCGTATTTTGCTTGTGATTAGCGGACCACATAATTTTGTTTAATTTATTGAAAGAAGCTCCTGGAATTCGTGTCTATTATGTTCTCTGAAGAAAACTAATCAAGTTACTATTTGGGTTTTGTATGTTATCAATTATACAACTGCTCAAGGGAAGATCTCGGTGTTGATTCTTTATTAATTTTCATCTTACATTCCACAGCCAAATAAAATTGTTTATTACGCATCTTGCTTGACGAATTTTTCCATTTCGTTGATACAACAATTTATTACAACCGATTTTATACATGAATTCGTGTTCATAACTTGTTTTGTCATTAGCATAACATCGTATTACCACAAAATATACTTTATACATATGGAATGCTACAATTTAAGTTTTTGTTTCGAATTTTTTAGCTAAAATCGTTAGTTTAAAAAAATGAAAACTAATTAATAATGCACGTTTACATCATTAAATATTCAATATTTTCCTTATTAACAAAATATTTTATGTATATGCTCTTAAACCATTGAAATAACTGGTGCAAGGTGTTCGTGAGTCGTGGCCTCTAACTAAAAAAAGAACATCCCCACATCTATGTCACCTCCGACCGCCGACGATGGCGTAGGAGCACTTCGTCCGGCCACTCGTCTTCCCCGTTGTCTGCGGACAACGCCGAGGCGGTCCTTCTTCGGCTCTCCCTCCGCCCTTCTAACCGCCGGCGCCACCACCGCTCCTTCTCCATGTCTTTTCACGTCGGGTCCGTGCCACCCTCATCTTTTTATGCCTCCGCCCTCTTCCCCGGCTTCGGCCTCTACGCCTCCGGTGGATCTCCGGACGATGGAGGCCACCTCCTTCTCCGGGAGACCTCGAAATCAACGTGATCCGGCGCGAGGCCGCCACCGTTCTCAACCCCATCGGCCTTGAACTCGGCCACTTCGAGAGGATCGCCCGGAACTTCCAGTTTGGGTTATCTTCCATGCCTTCTTCCTGTGCTTTCTGGCGCCCGTGATAACTGCAATCTCTGCCGATGCCTGAGCATCGTGATTTCCTATGGTAGTTTGATCGGGTGCTGCGCTCATCGTATTCGGCATGTGGATGAGTACATGCCCCGCGCTGACGGTGATGCTGGCAAAGTCCGGCGACGAGTATTGAGCCTTTATTCCGGTGTACGTGTGCATCCCGCTGAGCATCGTATTCTGATTCTTGGTGAGTATTCGAAATTTTCTTCTACATTTCGCTCTAATGACTCTGCTTAATGTAGTCATTCTGATGAGTCTATGCGGCGTTGTCATCCTTGCTGTCTGTGGGATTGCTATGCAATGGGTTACTGGGGGTAGCATTATTTTTTCATTAACAAAATTGGATGAAAAGGTCTAATCTTTTCCCTTTTTGTTGTTCAATTAACAAATAGTTTCTTTCATCAATTCATGCTAATTACATGGGTGTACTATATCTTATAGGATTTACATTTATGGTTCAATTTTCGAATTATGACGGTTATGTCAGCTTAATAAAGTCTTGTTGATGAGACTAAGGATCTGTTGTTCGTATGCGTGATCATTTTAGAATAGCAGAAACAACTTAAAGGATTATATATATATATATACATATATATATATATAAATATATATATATAT
>LTAE01011639.1:3174-14963 GCA_001647135.1 Pontederia paniculata | reverse complement strand
TTTTGTGTGTGTGTGTGTGTAAACTCTTTAAAATTGAATTCCCATTTTTTCTCCATCATACCAATTTTCTTAACTGATTTTTTGGAGTTGTGATAGTCTTTCATATGGGTGTGCTCAAGGAAGTCAGTTTGAGCATTTCCTCTTGGAGTTTACTCAAGGAAATCGGTTTTTACATTTAGGTGGCCCATAATAGTTGCTAATATTTTGGCTCATTGCAAAGAATTCTCCAAGTGTGATGACCCCGAGGGTCACACCTATGGGTGTGCTCTCAAGCGATGTCTAGAAAGGTTATCTTCTAGAGTTCAATACACAAGATCAGAACTTCATAAGTTGAGCTTGGCATATCAAGAACATCTCGATATGAAAAGAAATGAACTAGTATTGTATTGAAGACAGAAAAATAATTATTAAAATAAATCATTCCTATGCTACGTCGTCTCTGAAGGAAGGCTTTACCTTAAGATGTTCATAAATAATAATTTACTAAAAAAGATAAACTGCATTGCAAACTACTGTTTGAATAAATAAATTTTTAGGTCTCTAAACTTTAGACATGAAGGCCTCTCGATCCTGACATAGTTTACATCTTTGCTATCCTCCTCCTTTTGTAATGTGTGTGATTATTTAATGATCAATTTCATGGTCCTCTTCTTGATGACATACAAGTCTCCTTCCAATATTGACTCTCGACTAATTAGGGTGTGATAGGAAATTTGAATTCAAAATGTGATAATTCGCATGAATCTTCTATCATTGCAATTTAGTATAGTTTCTTTCCTTTTTGGATCATCAATTGAAATCATCTAATTTATTTGTCTATCAATCCTTCTTGCTCAGGTTGTGATGGATCTAAAGAAGAGAAGGTGTGACTACATGAGAAATTCCATATTTGTTTTTTATTTTTGTTCTCCTATCATTAGTTTCAATTTTTCTTTTTCTTGTTTGGTAGGAGTTTCCTCTCTCGTAGTTCTTCCCAAACTATTAGCTTGAAGATTGCCTAGTATGTTTCACATATATGTGTGACTTTTTTCAGCTGGGGTGTGATAGGCTCGAGTAAGATGTGACTACTTCCAAGCACGGTTTGACGACGTTGTACTCCTACGCCAAATCCTCCCACTTATGTCATGTATAACTCTTCCCCGAGTAGCATACCTCTTTTTCCTTTAAGATTGCTCTAGCACCTCATCCATGTCCCCAAGAAACTCAAGCCAAAGTTAAAGATGAACGTGAAGCTGACTAACTTGTCCGCCTCCCTATGCATGGTCTTGTCATTGCACTAACATGCTTCAATAAGTTTCTGACTAGACTAAATCATTTGTTTCTCGAGCATCATCGAAATGCTCTTCCATGACCAAAACATGCATCGGATGGCGAGTCAGTTCAACCAGTATTGTACAGTCCCAACTTGTCCAATCGGAGGAACCTCATTGCAACATTGATGGGAACAAGATGATGTAATTTATCATGGTGCTGGAATGGGCAACCGGATCTGTGATAGCATTCCAATTGACATCGTCAATGGCTAGCAAAGACCGCGATGGGGTTTGTTGGTGGAGGCATTGTGAGGTTCGCATGAAGACATTCTTATATAGTACAATGTATAAGAATTTGGTGCTTAGTAATTCTTGTTATCGAATTTTACTCCTATTTGATGTGCAACTTTGACATTCATTAGAATCCCTAATTCAAATAGCAACTAAAGAAATAATTCCAAATTTCAAGAGATGGAGTGTGTGGGAAGGGAGTGCCCCCTCCCCCACCTTCATAAAGAGAGATAGATGATAAAAATGTCATTTAACGTGTGTAGTGGATGAAAAAGTTAAATGGAGTAACTTTAAAAGCTCATAGGCGCAAAGAACAATCTTGAATGAAATCCCATGTAGTTTAGAGGGTCAAAGAGGAAATAAGCCTTTTATTTTTTTTAAGTGTAAAATATGATCATTTAATAATAAAGTAATGGCGGGCTTAGGGTTTTGGGGGTAATGTGGCAAAGTTCAAATTGTTTATAGGAGATGCATGCTTTTAATATAGTTTACGACCAACTATTGAAACTCAAAAAGAACTTCTAATGAAAGATTAATGTAAGTGAAAATCAAAGGTCTTGGGATTTTTTAAGGTAATGTGGAAAAGTTCAAAATGTCTATAGGAGATAAATGTTTTTAGTATAGTTTAGGGTCAACTACTAAAAACTTCTGATTAAGGAAGCAATGCAAGTAAGAATCCAAGAAAAATAGAAAACCTTACCAACATAGAAAATTCAATAATATGTACTCCAAAAAAATTACGATGATCATGTAGAAAAAAAATCATAAGATTAAATTAGGGCCTCTAACAAAAAAAAACCGGCGGAGCTCGACATTAACTAAATTAAAAAATATTTTTACAATTTTTATTATAAATTGAAATGTCACTCATATTTTTTTAATAATTTTTTAAAAAAATTACGCATTTTTTGCACCATCAATTAGGTTGAATAATGTTATTGGTTTTAACTATTTTGGTGCCACTGAATGTGTTATTTTCTAAGTTGAATTTAATAATTTGGTGTAACTGAATTGAATGTTATTAGTGTTTAAACCTTTTGATGTAGCTGCTAACTTAAAATTGCGATAGTTATATTGAAAAATTACATTTTAGAGTTTGATTGTAATTCAGTACGAACTCTTTTAAACATTTACTATGATAAATTTTATGTTTTTATTTATAAATATTATTCATAAATTAGGTCTTTAATTCGAAAAATTGTAAACATGTAGATAATTTTTTTCTAAAAAAAATTTTAGGATGTCTTTTATGCTTATAAAATCATTCAATAAATCGATTTTTTTGAACGCCAAAAAATCATCCAAGACAACTTCACCTTCCACTCTCAGCAAGGACCTAGTTAATTTCAAACCAATCTATATATATGCTAGTTTGATGCTTGTTGGCATGATTACTTGTGTAATATTATAGGTGTGTGAAACGGAGAGCGCCGAAGTTGGCAGATCAGTTTGAATGCAATGACAACTCCAATTTAATTTTGTGAAGCCTTTTTTTTCCTTAATTACTTAATTCCCTATGGATCTCGCCATGACTTGAGCATTTATTGAAGGAGGTCACGTACACGTTGACTTGATTACTTAGTGATCAGTCTTGGTAACGGGTCAACTTGTGCATTAAAGTATACACCTAATTAACGCATGTACAGATGCGTGCTTATGTTTCACATTAACTGTAAATTATCTATGTTGATATAAATATGTATGGTTAAATATTGCAGACTTTTACCCTGTAAAAAAAACGATGAAACTTTCTTTATATATTTATTAAAAAAATAGTATGTAGCAATCAGGAACGCCAAGAAAAATCAAGAGGGGACCAACTTATATTAGAAGATATAATAAAAATGCTAAATATCCATTTTATGTTAAAGTTTATCTAACTTAATAGTTTCTTAATTAATTTAGGGTAGTGTTGAATGCCCCTATTTTTCTCATATACGAGAAGTTGATGAATGTCTCCATCATTATACTATTAATTTAGTCATCATCATCTGATCTGACAAAGACGATATCAAGAGGCACAAATTAGTATTCTATCTCATATCGTCTACATTTTTATTTTCTTTTTATAGAGGTTCATGTACAATCATAAACATTCTCATATGATCCCCCTTAATTATTGAGTTCTAAATATATTTACATGAAGGACAATGTGAGATGAGTATTTGATGACCAATTATATGTTAAAAATTAAAACGATAAGGTGCAATAAATTATAAATTTTGCGTACATTTTTGGACTAGATCTGCCATTTATGGACTACTTGTTTCTGCGTACATTTATGGACTACTTGTTTTTGCGTACATTTAGGGACTAGATTTATATATTTGAAATAAAAGTACCCTGCATCTATACCAAATTATGCACAAGAACTTATTAGTAAACATATATAAGGTATGAGACGTTGTGGTCAGCTATGCCTAATTTATTTGCACCTTACTTTTCTTTATAAATTTTTAAATAAAGGAAACAATGTTTTCGTTAAATTTAGGTAAACATTTTTATCAATAGGAAAATATTTTCTGTTTATCGAAATCCAATAATAGTTGTATTTCAAATTATTTTTCTAAACAAATATAAGTGTTTCTAAATTTCAGCTTGTCTTTAAAAGTCAATGTCTACAGACATAAAATGATATTTTTTATTGATGCTAATCATACTTTTGCAGCCCTTGCATCATTCATTTTGCATAAGTGTATATTGTCTTTCAAACTATATATAAAACAAATTGTGAAAAAAAGAAGAAATAAAAGAATGTGAATGATTCTTATGATATTCAAAATTATCAAATTTCATAAGGAAATAGTTTTTCCTCCCCTCACTTCTGTCTTTCTTTATCAGAACCCATCCTGCAAAAAAAAAAAAAAAAANTGAATGATTCTTATGATATTCAAAATTATCAAATTTCATAAGGAAATAGTTTTTCCTCCCCTCACTTCTGTCTTTCTTTATCAGAACCCATCCTGCAAAAAAAAAAAAAAAAAATCTTGCCATCTCCATGCAGCTAGCATGATTACCACTGTGGCCTTAATTAAAATGTCAATGATCCAATATCTTAATTAATCAGCTATAACTTCAATATCGTACTTGGAAGTGTACGTGAAGAAATTTATATTATCTAAAGGTGGTCGGTAGAGATTTGATGGCAACAAACGCAAAAAAAAAGCTCAATTATTAACCTTATTAAAATCTTAGTTGACATAATAGATGCATTAGACAAATATATAGCATGATGCCACCATATGTATGATTTGTTCAGGTGATTTTAAAGTGTCTGCATGCTTAAAATGATGTTTAAGAATTAATACTGATTGGAGAATTCTGTTCACAGATCACAGTCACAGGTGCATTGTTTAGATCCACATTCAAGAATGCTCGATGGAGAACCGTCAAGTGCCTTCACACGTTAGGCTTGGATACCTTATTTTTATTCTATTTTATTTTTTTAAAGGTTTTTCTTTCCCAACCTCCCTTAGACATTGACCTCTACTAAATATTACAAATATTTTCACTTTACATGTTGGTTTTTTCATTATCTTATATTTGCAATATTTACTAAAATAATATTTTAACATTAAATAGAAATATAGGAAGAATAGAAAATAATTAACAAAATAAGCTTGAGTTTAAATCCTAAAAAGGGCGTTGCCCTTGTTTTTTTTCTATGATTTATGTTTTGAGGATAAAAATGTAATTAACAAATGTAAAAAAATAATAGAAAATTTAAGAATATTAACGCTTATGGGTGAAGTTAAAATATTTGAAAAATAGAAGATAAATGGTTAATATTAATGTTTAGTGATTACTACGAAAAAACTTGATAGTTTAAGACATGTAAATGAAAAAAAATCCTTTATTTTTTTCTCAATGTCTTCATGCACTATATTTATTCGCACCAAAAATTTATTACTATTATTATACATGTGAATTATTTTTCTTATTAAAAATAAGTAATAAGATAATTATTTTTTAATGACAAAGTTTTCAAATAATTAGTACCATCATCCAATTTGATATAGTAGATGTGAGGGAGAATATTAAGAGTATAAATAAAGAAAATGTTGTTCTTATTTAAACTTTTAGAATTGCTGGCCGTTCATTAGAGTAGTGGGTGAGAAATTTCGAGTTTAAACTCCGACAAAAACTCTTAGTAAAACTTTTTAAATATAAATATTGAGATGGCTATTTTTCTGATTGATAGTTCATCAGATTTCATAGCTTGTAAAATTATTGTTTCTACCTAATTCAATTTGATACGAGAAGTTACATGAATGCTACAAGTGGCGGAGCCAGACACAACCAATTAAGGGCCTGTTTGACTTAGCTGATAAAAAATACCTGATAAGCACTAATGCTGATAAGCAATTTAAGTGCTGATACTTATTTTAAAATATAAGTAGTTACATGTTTGGATAAAAGTGCTGATAATATCAATAAGTAGTTATAATGTTTGTTAAAATAAATATTGATTAATATACCATTAAAGTTATATGATAACAATATTACAAAATATGGATAAAAGAGTAATATAGTTGGTTAAAATTAATAAGTCAACAACTTTAAAAATAAGCAGGGGGGACCCTGCTTATTTTTTTTCAACTTATAAGTAATTATCTAACAACTTATAAGTAAATATTTTTAGTTATCAAACATGGAGATATTCTAAAAATTACTTATAAGTAGTTTTAACCTACTTATAAGCTTAGCCAAACAGGCCCTAAACCAAAGGAGCGAAGGAGTTTGTAACAAAATGGGATAAAATACAGGTAATTATGATATTCTTAAATCGCACGGCTAAAAAACAGTTACATGTTATATTTTTTATCATAAGAAATGTGTACTTAATTTGCGACTAGAAATTATTCTGCATATTCTCTGTAGCATATTCAATAACCTAAAAATGATAAGCTTCTTTTCCCCTTAAATTCTTCCATGGAGGAAATTTTCCCTTTCCTTTTTCTAATTCTTATAATTTCCGAGAAGACCAAAATGTTACACCAATCACATACCTGATTCAGAGGGAGCATGTGCCATCTTATAAATATTTTGTGTACTTTTCTAAGATTATTATTTTATTATGTAGTAAATTTGTACACTGTCGACCAAAAGTTGCCAATTCTCGTAACAGTTAAAAAATAATTTAATAAGAATTCATGTCGGCTCATCTTTGCATAATAATCTTGTTGTTAGAGTGGTTGCTTCAATTCTAGGCAAGACCATGGCCGACTTCAATCTCTATTCTTTTATTAATTAAGTTATTCACAAGCAATTTTTAGGAAGTAATTAATATACTTATATAAGTTATAAAACGAAGTACAAATATAATATAGTATATGGTCTAGATGCATGTCACTTTTATATATATCGTTAATTTATTGATGAAATTTTATCAGTTTTCTGTGAAAATAATTGGATCTCATCACGTCTTCTCTGTCAACAATTTAACAGCTCATTCTTCTTTTATAAACATCGCTAACCATGTTCATGTTTCATAGCGTAGCACGTACCTTTTCCATGGTAAATCTAATAAGCTATACCGAAAAAGAACGGAAAAGAAATCTTAGCTAGCTTGTTATCCATTTGTTTAATTAACATGGAAACTATAAAATTATTTTCTTTTAAAAAAAATGATCGAAATTTAAGCTATTAAATGCGTTTTTAAATTCAAGTTTAAGTTCAGTTGACGTTTCTCCAGATTAATATTGGTATTCATTTACTTAACTAATTCAACGGCAAACCCAACTTTTTCGAATGAAAAGTTGTACTCGGTTCCGTCACAATTTAAATTGGTATCGAAATTAATCAAATTTCGTTAGTATAATTAATTAATAGGATTGTATTATAAATTTTTGACGTAATTAATAATATCAAATTTAATTTTTGAAATCGTCAATTTAATTAAATAAATATTATTTTATTTTTTATTTTGATTTTAAATTAGTCAGATGTTAAGAGTCTTAAATATCGAAGTTGCGGATATTAGAACCGAAATTGAGACACCAACGACCTAGAACAATTAAACATCTTGTTGTCTCAATTACTATTATTTATTCTTTGTTTATATAACTTACATATAATACTGTAACTAAAGTACACATATATGTTTAACACTAATAAAATTATCAAATGCTAAATGACCTAACAAAGACAATAAAACAAAGTTATTATTAGTATCTTAAATTGTTAAACTTTTTTATTAGATTCTAATAGATATAATTAAAGTACAAAATATAACTAACATCTTTTACATAATATAAATGTTATATTATATGTGAATAAATAAATATTATATGGATATTATATTAAGTATATTAATACGGGTTTGTATTTATAAATTTACATTAATAAATATACATAAAATATAAGAAGGAGGGGACTAATGTAACTTCTGAATATTATAACTTAACAATTATATATAACGTTTAATTTTTGGGGGAAAATGAGAAATCAGTTGCATTTAATGAGGATGTTTTATGAATCCGCACTGCCCCTTTATTGGAGGCGCAATTTATATGAAATAGCTAATAATTACTTAAAAACTGAAATGTGGTTCTCGTTAAATTAAGATGTCAACCTTAATTCATGCGACTCCTCCATCTCCCCATTGGACCGTCTTATCTTTTCGATCTGAATATTATTTAATTAATAAGTAGATAATAAACAAATGGATGACGCGGTACAAATAAAATATGACTTGCTTGCATCACAAAATAGAGCACATGTTCTTCGTTTGTATATTATAAAACAAGGTCGTGAGCTTATACATACATACATACATATATACATAACAAATTAAATAAATTTTAATAAAAAAATTAATATAACAATTTTAACACTATAATAATAATCTTTATTATAAATATGCATATGCTGTATTCTTATAGTTTGTTTTGTTTAACAGTTGTAAAAAAACATTACAGGCAATAGTTGCCAAAAAAGGTACTACTCGTTTATATGTTAATTACATATAAAATAAATTATTTTTTGAAACATAATTTCTCTTTTTAGTTTGTAAAACAAAATAATATTTTCCAAAATTTTATTCATATCCCCATATTACTTCTTCTCTATACAAATATCATACATGGTTCCTTGACTATTTAATATCCACCTCAACACATCACTAATACTCTTTCATAAATAATCTCTGTAACATGCTGTCTTCGTATGATATTTTCTCCGCAATATTTTTCATGTTATCGTCTTAAGAAGGCGTTTATCACATTATCTCTTAATATTATCTGGTGATCTACATTATCTTACAAAAATATTACCACCTATTAAATTACTAGTAACGTGCATTACCATGTTTACTATATATAAGTAATCCAAGTGGTAATTCAGATTATCATATTTATTTATATAAATTATTACTAAATAATATACATCATTTTACCAAAATACTCTTCATAAATATTATTAATTTAAAAATTTTATATTATTGAATTAAAATTTATCAACTTAAATTATGAACTCACAAATTAATGAATTTAAGTAATTAATACCCTTTAAATTAAAATAATAAGAAAATATTATGAACTTGCAAATTAATGAATTTAAGTAATTAATACCCTTTAAATTAAAATAATAATAAAATAATCTTTATAATTAATAATAATAATATATAAAAATACTACTCTAATTAATAATACTTATAAATACAATTAATGCTATAATTTAATTCATAATATGATCATAATAATATAATATTATTTAAATAATAATTATAATAATAATAATAATAATAATAATAATAATAATAATAATAATAATAATAATAATAATAATAAATTATTATTATTATTATTATTATTATTATTATTATTATTATTATTATTATTATTATGTTGTTGTTGTTGTTGTTGTTGTTGGTATTCTTATATGATAATTTATTATTGTGTTATGTTTTATTTATAGAAGATTTAAAAGGGCAAATAGAAAAATTAATATAAATAAAATTACCATCATCTGGATGATAATCTGGATAGACACCCCCCTCATAGGTAATGTGAATTACCACTTCATAGGTATGCTAGGCAATCCAGATTGTCTACGAATTAAAATAAGTAAATATGATAATCTGGTGGGCCCAGGTAATTTTAAGTTTAGATTACCAGTAATCTACGAAGATTACCGAGAGTGAAACGCCCCTTAAAAGATTATCTAAATCTAAAAGCTGTATATCAGCCTTTTTTTATTCCGTTAACTTTTATATTTCTTTTTAAATTATACACTTATTTTTTAGCTTTTTAAATTATACACTTATTTTTTAGCTTTTTAAATTTAAATATATAATTGTGAAAAGGTTATCCATAATCACATCATCGTCTTTTCACGGCCACATTTGATTTTTATTTTGTTTATAATATTTTAAATTAAGTAGATGAAACTAAATAAGAATGAAAAAAGTGAACTATGTTAACGGGTAATATAATAAATTAAATAGTGACTGAAAATAGACTATAGTTCTAAACAGAAAATGGAGTTAATTAAGATAGGATGATGATACAAATTATATAAATTAAAACTAAAGAGTGGTATAAATATAATGAAAACATTGGAAAATTGTGTTTAATATGAATGTAACATAACACGTATAGAAGCAAACATATTTATTTTAAAGGTTCAATGGAGGTGTATATTAAGTAGAGTGCATTATGTATCTTATCATTTCAATCATTAAATTTAAAATATATGATGAAAAATAAATAATTTATTTAAAATTTAATTTCTTTTACTTATTTTTATTAATTATATGTCTTAAATATGATACACAATATATCTTGCTTAGATAAAAAAAATATTTTTTATTAAATTTTTATTATAATTATATATAGAAGTAAAACATGTTTTAAATATAAATTAGATATTTGCGTTGTATCATCACACTATTTGTACCCCCATATATTGCTTTTCCCATAGCTACTTAATTAAATTTTATAATAAGAAATAACTCATCACGCAAAATAATGTTACAGGTAAATTGTGTCGACAACTCCTTGATAAAATTTAATCGATCATTGAAATTTTCGCACGTGAACATTTCTAGTTCATTCATCAATCAGATAAGGTTTTTTAAGAGAAAAATAAAAAAAATGTTGCAAAAATAATTTTATTGAATAAAACTTAATATATATTTTGAGGAAAAAAAAAGAGAGAAGATATTTTAAAATGGAGTGCACGTCTATTAATGCGCCGATCCATCGAGAGTTAACACCACCCTCACGAAGTTTTTTTGCCATTTCCTTTTAACCCTTCCCACCCTCGTCCATGTGAGCCACATGCTCTTGCCACGTCTAACTACCCCTCGTCCCAATAAATACCATCCAACTCCTTCCCCCACCCTCTCCACTCCACTCCTCTCCTCTCCTCTCTTCACCACTTCTCAACCGAACCCTAAAAAAGAAAAGCTTGCAAAATGCTAGAAGAATCGCTGCCGGCGATCATGGCGTCGGTGTACGGATGGTTCACACCCACCGTCCTCTTCGTCCTCCTCAACCTGGTCATTGGTACCATCGCCGTCACCTCCAAGGCCTCCTCCTCCTCCGGCGACCACTCCAGCGACCCGGCGCCGCCTTCTTCCGACGGAGGAAAACTCTATCGGACCCCCTCCCTCGTCCTCGACCGCCTCCGCTCCTTCAATCTCTACCGCTACCGCTCCGGCGACATCCCCCACCCTCTCGAGGCAGTTCCTGCCCCTAGATCCCAGATCCTGGAGACCGTCCCCGCCTCCCCCGCATCGACGCCGGCCGCGGAGGAGGAGCACTACGAAGAGGACCACGGGGAGCACCACCTCGGCCGGAGCCAGTCGGACGCGCACCCGACGGCGGGGGAGCTACCGGCCAAGCTGCCCACGCGCATGAAGAAGTCGGCGAGCGAGCGGTCGGCCTTCGCTCACTTCGAGGAGGCGGAGATCGTGGAGACTCCTCCGCCGCGGCCGGCGGCGTCGAGGCCGGCGGCCGCGGTGGAGGCGAGCGGCGGCGGAGACGAGGTGGACGCGAGGGCGGACGACTTCATCAACCGGTTCCGGCAGCAGCTGAAGCTGCAGCGCTTGGACTCCATCATGCGGTACAAGGAGATGCTCAAACGAGGAGCGGCCGGAAACTGAGGCAAGACGACAAGTTACCCTAGAAAAAGATGGGCAAATAGTGAAAGTAGAAAATAATAAAAAAAAATGGTCATTTTTACTTCCCGGAAAAAAAGTTGGCTGTTTAGTGATCGATAGGTTGTTCTTTTGTCGGGTGG
>LTAE01011637.1:9510-20939 GCA_001647135.1 Pontederia paniculata | reverse complement strand
CATTTGGCTCCAGCGCAATCGGATCATTTTTTGTGGGGAGAGATGCCAGGTCGAGGATGTTGTACACCACATCTCGTTTCTTCTTAGAGAGTAGGGTGTGGGGTAGGGGGGCTTCTCATCCTCTATTTGCTTGTCATTTTTGTCGCTCTTTCTTCAAGAGCGTTTACTTGTACATGACTCTTTTCTATATATATATGGATGACAACCGCATCACCGGAAGTCATCCTTCTTCCCCTCCAAAAAAAACCTCTCCTAGCAACGCCCGAGAGGAAATCTGTGATTGCTTTTTTTCCTCTCCGCCACTGTTGTTTTCCCCTCTGCTCCTTTTTTTCCTTCTCTTCCTTGATTTAGGGCAAAATCTGATTCAGATTTTATTTATTTTTTGTTTTATGTTTGATCATGAGTACCCAAAAACGTACCCGGGCGTACCCGAAGACGTACCTGAATTTTAAAAATACTTTCTTATTATTGGGTACGTACCGGGACGTACCCGTAGCATATCGGAGGTGTTCCCATACCCAGTACGGGTACTTCTTTGAATCCCATGTACCCGTGCATCAGAGCAGAAATGTGATTCAGAGAAAAAGAAAAAGAACATGCAAACTGAATCCAATTATTTTTTTTTGTTTTAAGAACTAATGTTATGAATAATGAAGGAGTTCATTCAAGAAATAACAAAAAAAGATAACTCAAGAAAAACATGATAATTTCTATTTTATAAGATGGTAGAAAATGCTAACAGAGTTTTTATTCTCATCTCTATAGATTTAGCTTTACGTTTGACCACAATGTACATCTTGTCATTTCTATACTATATACACATGGATTTTCTAGTCTTCCTTTTGCCCTTAAAAAGGAAATGCTAAACAGATGCTTCAGTGACAATAATAATGAAATTACGTATTTACATGTTACTCTCCTATCAAATTCAGTGGATTATTCTTGAGGAGAACAACAAGAAGGAAACAAGGTAGTTTTGATAAATCAGAAATTTAGCACTAACTACCAACAATGAGAGAAAATTATGACTAGTTCACTGGCTGAAGTCAACTCTTTTATACAATAAGATGCGCAAAAATTGTTTGAGAGTTTGAAGGCAAAAATAACAGATAAGTAAGGAAATCGGTTAACTTCAGTAAATAAGAGATAAACTTCAAAATAAGAAACTACTTAACAAGCAAGTAATGAACATTAATAAGCATAAGTATAATTTTTTTCAAGTTAAGAACACCATAATAAAAAAGAGAAAATGATTAACTTACAGATGTTCTAATGATTTCAAATCCTTTGATGATGGTATCGCACCAGTTAACTTGTTGTAACTCAAATCCCTGACATGATTAGTTTCATCATAGATTTCATCAAAGCAAGAAAGGAGTAATAATTCATTAAAGCTTGTTATCACTGTGAAAAAAGTTAAAGCTTGTTATCTGGATGATAAAGCACATATGTTTGTAAATCAACTGAATAAAATACTTCGTGCAAATTCTATGTCCTTCCCAAGTATATCAAGTTTAGTGCTTTATTCAAGAGTTGCCGTGAGATAGATGTAAACTGAGTTATCCAGTTAACGATTGACAAAAGGGAAACCAAATATCAATACTTTAATGTTATCCTGCCTCTAGGTTTTTCAAATGAAATTGGAAACCAACAATAAGACTCCAACTATAAGACCCCAACCAGAGTGACCCACTTATCACAAAAGTTTAAGAAATCTAATACTGAAAATCAAGAAGCCTCTCTATGTGCCATGTGGCTAATAGTTTTATGGCTTGACATTGATTCACAAATCTAAAGAAGGTTAATATTACAACTTCAAGAAAATTCATATCACAGTTCAAGATGAAGGCGATTATGGGCTACTGGCCTAGCTGTCATATGGTCGATCTGGCTACAGCATAACTGCACAATTTTTGGAGGAGAGAGATGCTATGTAGAGAATATTGTACATCATGTGTCCTATCTTATTAACGAGTGAGGCTTTCTCTAACGTCTTACTTTCGTTTAATAAACTCTTTGCGTTTGTGTGGTTTTCACACCAGTCTCTACATTCTTTTACTCATACGTATGGAAGGCTACTATAAGTTGTAGCCATCCTTTCTTCCTCTCAAAAAAAAAAGAAACAATAAGGAAGAGTCTTTCCTTAAGTTAATTGAAAGCTAAGAGAAGAAAGAGTAATAGACGCACTTCTGCATATAGAAGATTGCAAAGAACATTTTTTTAATACACTTACAGGTACTTCAAATCGCGTAGATTGTTAAGAATATGAAGATCTTTTGAAAGATCACCAGAAACATTACTGTTTCTAACAGACCTGTCAGTATCAGTAAAATATGAGGATATCCATGCATATGATTACAGATATTGTATGATATGAAAGCAAACATATGCAAGACTTACAAAAATGACAAATTTGTCATGGTCTTTAAGAACGAAAGCTTAGAATCATTGCCTCCTAGATCTCCGAGCATCCTATAGAATGTGAAAAGGGATGATTTATTTTATTTGCAATGACGAGTTTATGAGCCATCTAAACGAGTGAAAAAAAAATGAACATCAAAGAATTCTCCTACACAAAAATTGTTAATATTTGATGCACTTAAATTCCATTGATATAGGTTCCACTAGAAGAATGGTATGATTGCTTTAGATGAATGCTAGAAAAGAAAAGAAGATCGCAGAAGTATCTGTTACGATTACTGAACTTCTGTGCAGCATATGTACCCTCATTGGGAACAAGAACGACATTGATGCATTATGTATAAGATAGAAAAATATTACAACAATTCTCAAGCTGATAGAACTAGATAGGTCAATTCTCAAGTTAATATGATGATGGACCCACTAAAGCCTATCAATGCAAGTACACAGGTAACCAATCTTTTTTTTAGGAGTTGGTAACCGATCTTTATATTTTTACCTTTTGATGAAGACCTCAAATGTTAATTTGTTCAATACATCATGATAAAGGGGAAAAATATATTTTGATTTTTGCACTGAGAGCAATCAGAAAGCCCAATAGGTTAGTATTCTTTTTCTTTGCTTCTGAACTCTTATTCATAATATTTCCTTCAAACGGAAGTATATAACAATCGCATAAACTAAACAGCGAAATTTTGCAATTTTACGACAGAGACTTTTCAATAACAAGATCATAAGAATATGTGCTCTGGCTCATTACATCGTGCATCAAGATTGTAAACTTCAAGAATTTACGATGTTTTATAATCCACAAACTTGAGGCCTAAACTCGTGAGTTCATGTACTTATGTAAATCTGATAACAGATACTCTGAATAAATAAAATATCTCTCAGCTTAGGACCCAAAATTCTAACCATCTCATTCATACATTTCCGTGAAATTTTTTGAGAGAACATTCCTTAAAACTAAAATAAATATAAGACACATAAGCCTAATCTTTGACCACTAAGATAAATGTTCAAGCCCCTATACTCTTACTTTGTGTTGGGACTGCTTGGACTGTTGTGTCTGCTTTATACAAAGGGATAGAAAATTGAATTAACAAAAATGACAGAGAAGAGGAACGAGAGGTTTTGATTCATAATTGGCTTTGAAAAAAGGAGAGGTCAACAGTCGGGGAGGAGGAGGAGGAAGGGGTTGATTGATCAAGAGAAACCTAAATTTCCAAAGTAGTGATTCTTCATCATCATGTATTCTTGCTTTCCACTTTTTCTATTTATTTACTCTCCAATAATACCCTGAAAACCCTAGTTAAAAGCTCAGAACACAGGATCAAGTTTAACTCTATAGTGTACTCAAATTTAGTAATAGTTGTCATTAGAGGTGAGTCGTCTTTTTTTATGAGGTAAACTCATGCTATTGCAATCCTGATACAAATAGTCAAAACCAATATTATATACGTTTTGAAACAAGGTTTACAGACCGCAGCATGCGGTAAAAGTTTTGGTGGTCAACAAGCTGAAAACTGCTACTATTCGAAGGCATATTTTGGATTGCCACCTCATCGAGTGTATAAATGAATATTCTGATATAGATTAACACATTAGAAAACCATTCTAGTTCATTTAGTGCTTTTGATCTAAAATACATTAGAAAATGGAAAAGATAATAAGGAATAGGTCAATGTTTAATATGAATTCCCCCTCAGGAAAAGGATAAATTTAGTCAGACATGTATCATATTGGTGAGTACACGTATCACAATCGTCTTAAACCATCATTAGGAAAGATTCATTACATAATATTACCAATGATCATGTGTTATAGACAGTGACACATATTTTCGCAGATCAATTGAGTAAAGATGTCAAAGTGTCTTGTTTAAAAGAGACATATGACCCTATAATAGTTTCTTCGCATATATTTGAAGTCCTCACTTCAGCTTTAGTTATTCTATGCCTCTTTTTTCAGGTTTTAATATCAGTATTCATGGAATGAAAAGATAATAAGGAATAGGTCAATGTTTAATATGAATTCCCCCTCAGGAAAAGGATAAATTTAGTCAGACATGTATCATATTGGTGAGTACATGTTGTATCACAATCATCTTAAACCATCATCAGGAAAGATTCATTACACAATATTACCAATGATCATGTGTTGTAGACAGTGACACATATTTTCGCATATCAATTGAGTAAAGATGTCAAAGTGTCTTGTTTGAAAGAGACATATGACCCTATAATAGCTTCTTCGCATATATTTGAAGTCCTCACTTCAGCTTTAGTTATTCTATGCCTCTTTTTTCAGGTTTTAATATCAGTATTCATGGAATGAAAAGTCATGCCAACTTCTTGAACTATGCTAACTGTGACAGAATTCATTTGCTCAATTTTACGAAGATTATCAGATATATTCAACATAAGAATCAATTCTTGACATTTTAATCTTATAAAAGAATGCAGCAATTAATGAAAGTTCTCGTAAAGACATACAGAGTTACCAATTTATTTAAAGATGACAAACTTTCTGGAATGCCACCCTCAAGTGATGTGCCATAAATCCTTCTGGAAGAATAAAGAATAACGAGTTTCAGATAAAACATTTGAACAATAATTTCATAATGCCAATTTCAATATATGCAAATGATAGGATTAAATTGAAAATGTACACACAAATCAGTGAGATTGGTAAGGCTCGAAATGGAAGCAGGAAATTGCCCAGCAAAGTTATTATCAAATGCCCATCTGTACAACAAATTGAACTTAGCATTAGAATATTTCTTCGTTAAGAAAAGAAAAAAAACAATAAAAAATTAAAAATTTAATTATTGATGAATATTAACTAGCGGTAATGCGTATGTATATGTGAGAAATAAGAAAAATAAAACTAAGCAGAAGAACTAAATTGAGTGGAAAAAGAAATAATGTTGAACAAAATTAAGTGGTACATTGACTTCTTGACGAGCAGGTTTTTCTTGTAGGGCTGCAGTTTTGAGAGACAGGGTTCATTTAATGCCTTGGTGAATCGATCTCAGCCTACTTCAGATGGTGGCTTGAGCATCCGGGATCCCCACTGTACCAACTGTACTCTCCTCGTACGACGAGTCGGGTGGATCATGGGACCCGGGCTGATCCATGGTGTGCAGTCTTGTTCGCATGCTACGACAGAGACCTCTCTTAGGATTTCATCTGAGCTCTTGCAGTCATTTTATCGAGGCATCACGAGGATCACCCCGCTTCGGGCTCTTCTTCTTGCCTTCCCTCGTCCTTGCGACAGACCTCTTTTTGAAGACATGAGTGGGCACCTGGTGATGCTCTCGCCGATGCTTTCCCAAGACTGGCGAAGCTCACAATGGATCAGATTGAATTAGTCTTGGAGTTTTGGAAACTATCTAGTGGGGCATGGTGGTTCATGGACCCCTCAGTTCAAATCTAGTCTTTCAGACCAGCGTAATGTGAATCATGTGGCACTCATGTCACGTTACCAACCGGATCCCTCCAAAATAAACGGTAGGACCTGGCTCTATGGTCACTTCTAGATAGGAGTGTGTACCTACATCTCCTTCCAGGGAGAACAGCCTTATAATCCCTCAGGTTGGATTATGAATTATATGGAGGAACCAGATACCTCAGTTCAAATCTAGTCTTTCAGACCAGCGTAATGTGAATCATGCGGCACTCATGTCACGTTACCAACCGGATCCCTCCAAAATAAACGGTAGGACCTGGCTCTATGGTCACTTCTAGATAGGAGTGTGTACCTACATCTCCTTCCAGGGAGAACAGCCTTATAATCCCTCAGGTTGGAATATGAATTATATGGAGGAACCAGATACCCCTGTCAAAGTTAAGATATTTGCTTGGTTTTCGTGACTGGGTAGGATTCTCACTAGAGTTCACATGGCGAGATGGGCACTCAACTTGTACCATGTATCAATCAGAGGAGGATCTCACCCCCTTGTTTTTCGAGTGTCCATGGATGCCTCCTCACTCCCTTGTTTTTCAACGGTGTATTTGGCAATGGAACTTGAGCCAGAACTACAGCTGGTTCTGGCCCGATTCTACCAAATGAGTGACATTTGCTAGACCGGATGCAGAACCCGGTGTAGGAAACCCGGGTCACGTGACTCGGGATTCCAACCTCCCAGTTCTTGCTTTTAGCAGGAACAAGATGGTTCCTCTTTTGCTTCAACAGCATGCAGCATTAAAAATGCTACCTGACAACGTTTAGTGTTGGTGTTTTTTCTATTTTTTTTCCTCTTTTTTTTCTTTACAATTTTAATTGTAAATAATGTTTTAATTTTATGCTAACTTAATAATATAGTATAAAAATATTAATTAATTCACTATATATTTTAACTAGTATTTTTAATAATTTCATGAATTATTTTATTATATTATTCATTATTTAAATTTATCTTGTAAGAAACTATTATATCTTATATTTAATTTACAATATAAACTATTTATTATTATATTTTTTATTTTTAAAAAATAATTTTAGTTTTATGCTAACTTAATGATATAATTATAAATTTATTAATTACCTCACTATATTTCTAAACAATATTTTTTAAAAAAATGTTTTTATGTATAATTAATTCATGAGATCAATTTTTTATTTTTTTAATCATTTTAACCAATATTTTTGATAAAATTATGAAAATATGAATTTGTGATATTAATTTACATTATTTAATATAATTTATAAATTCAACTAAGTTTATTTTTTATTAAAAACATATTTTATATTTTCGTCTCATTTTTTATCCAAAAACCTGGAACCTACTTATAATCATTACAGTTTAGTTCATCCAAACACAATTAGAATGAATCTATCAAATAAAATTATTCACTAAAATCCGGAGAATCCCAAGTTCTAGTATCCAAACGCTACCCAAGTGTCCCATGGATGCCTTTTGGAACTCACTTCGAGCATTGAGGGGTGCAAAGAAGCCAATGGTGGAGACAAGCATTGTCCGGGTGTTTGGGGTCACCTGGATCATTTGGCTTTAACTTAATGACACCATCTTCGTCGGAAAGAGGTGCTACAAAGAAAATATTGTATATCACCTCTTTCTTGATCAAGAGTGGAGGTACTGCTAAGAAAATGTTGTAGTTTTGCCTCTATTTTCGTATTTATCTTTTTCCTACACCTGTTCACTTTTGCTCTGAAGCTTAAATACAAATAGGATGACTATCCAAACTTAGTAGTCATCCTTTCTTCCGTTAAAAAAAAGGTTCCCTTTCTTTTCCCTTAGTTTTCCTTTTACGATCATGGGTGAGAATCTGACTCTCTTCTCTTTCATGGGCTTTCTTAAACAAGATTTTAAAGTAATACAGGAAATGATTAAGAGAAACAAATATTCAGGCCATTTAATTATAGTTATCAGCCATGAATTTATCAGGATATCTCATGAAAACAGATATATTGTGGTAACAATCTAACATCAAATTACTTACAGTGTACTCAGTTTCTTCAAGTTTCCTAATTCAAGTGATCCACTGAATTGGTTGCTGTCAAGATACCTATGATACAGAGATCATTTGGCATACAAATCAGGACAAAAGAACCTGTGTGTTCTCACAAAGAGAAGCTTCCAAGAACTTTGAGATTCTAGAGCATGAAGGATGTTCTTTAAAGATCCCAGAACACAGTGGTAGAGGACCGTATGCAAGTTACTTGCAAGATATTATGATAAATGCTTCATAGTTTCTACACTTACAAGTACTCAAGGGATATGAGATTAAGTTTTAGATCTCCACTCAGCATGTTGGCACTTAACCCTCTGCAGGACATTGACGATTAAAATCAAATGGATGGACAAAGAGAACTGGAGAAACTTACACATGATAACAGAAAATTCATTTCTCACAGATAAGTCAATTTTGTCAGGTTGCTGACTTGAGAAATTGTATCTGACAGATTATTTACACTCAGGTCCCTGTATATATTAATAAGAAACAATAACCATTGTGTGTGGTGCAAGTTTCAAACAAAATAAAGCAAATATAGATTTACAGTTTCTCCAGATGATACAAACTGCTTATATTTGAGGGAATTGAACCACTCAAAAGATTATGACTCAGATTCCTGCAACAACCAAAAGCAAAACTCAGTCTGAAACAAGCAATGTCTAACACAAGTCACCTAATTGAACACAGCTTAAATTCATAAAAGATACATCGTAAAGTCGAACATTGGACAAATTTTAGTGTGTTTCAGCTTTGCTTTCTCTTCTCTTAGGGATTGTTTGGTTGGGGTGAAAGGAGGGTAAAGGACGGGAATAGTTTAACCTCGTATAGTTGCATTTTTAACGGAGGGGAATGTCTCCATCATTTATCTCCATTCCCCTCCAAAAGTCCATTTTTCTTTCAACCTCAGATTGGGTGTAAATGAGGGGAAAGAAATATCTAAAACACATTTTCAATTTTAACCATATGTAATTAAATACATAAGCACATACATTAGGATATATTCGTCTAACAAAAATTATAATTCACTTTCCCTTCCCTTAGTTATGATATCCGAATAAGATTAATTATTTCACTTCTATTCCCTTTCATTTCCTTTCCCGTTCTCTTTCCCTTTCCCTACATTACCTTTTCCTTCCCCCTAGTTATTGTTGAACCACTAAGGAAGGTTGATCTTTTTTCAACGACTATGCACAATGGTCGCCAACATTCATATATAAATTATAAACATTCTAGGTTCTTCTTTTTGCTCTTCTAAATCACTTGGGACTAAGTTGGCAGTCAGGTTTGTTCTTTCCTTTTTCATTATTTTACTTGTTCTAATTTAAGTACAGCAAGACATCAGCAATGAGAAATTGAAAGAGCCAACTCACAGGTAGGTCAATTCTGTCAAGTTGAACAGCGCCGGAGGCATGCGGCCAACAACATTCTTGCCATAAATCTTCCTACAAATACCAGAAACTGGCGTCAGCAAACACACAGAGGGCAGCAGACTAAAGGAGAACTGCTACAAAGATGCTCACAATCCCGTGATATCGCAGATGTTGCGCTTGTTAGAAGGACAGCTGCAGTTGACCCAGAAGTTCTCGCTCTCGTTCTTCCACTTCGTGCAAGGGTCCTCAGTGGCACTCCATTTCGGCAAATTCCACGTGTTCACAATGGATCGCAGCGCGTCAGCTAAAGCAGAAGCAGAACAAGAAGAAGAAAACATCGAATTTAGCTAAAAAGTGATATTTTTGGCATTAAACTGATGCGAAACGGAAGAAATCAAGAAATCAGAGATCAAGATCACATTGGGTCTGCTTGATGCTCTCGGAGTAAGAAAAGGGGAGAAGGGACAGGAGGAAGAGGAAGAGGAAGGGGACGCGCTGCATGTTCAGTGTCAGCAGCAGCAGCAGCAGATGCTTGGAGATGGTGCAGGGTGGAGAAACAGATGATGGACGATTGGAAGACCCAACTGAGATGGGCAACATGGAGGGGTTGACATGGGCTGGCAACTGTGGAAGGGGTCCTCTCTCTCTCTCTCTCTCTCTCTCTCTCTCTCTCTCTCTCTCTCTCTCTCTCCTGGTGGTGGAGGAAACAAGCAAGAATTGGTCTGAATAGTGAAAGGTTTCCTCGATTCCTATCGCAACAAATGCTGGAAATTTAATGCTTAGACATGTCTGTGGGCGATGCTTCTGATAAATCCAAGAAGCAAAAGAAATTAATAATAAACCCCATGGAGAAAAGAAACATGATTAAACGACTTTACGGTTGACATGACGATTAAAGAATGATTATTTTATTCGCAAATACATCTTTAGATTAATTCTTTCGTTTTTTTAATTGATATCATGTATCTTTCTGTAAAAACAGAGTTAGGCGGCATTTTTTTAGATTAAAAAAGTATTTTTCTCAAATAATTTAAAGTAAAGAAAAATATATTTTATCATATCAATCTTTTTTATAGTATGTTTCAGCGTTCTACTTTAGTACAATAAGTATTTAAAACTTTAAATAAAAAATCTAGAAAAAGGAAATCCACGTAAAGACACCCAATATAAATAACTTGAATCAAAATCAAACCATTCAATTTTAATCACATGAAGCAAAATATATTATATGAAATAATATTAGCATACATAATTATTACATCAATAATAAATCTCAAAAGATTTGAAAACCCTAAGGGCATCAAACCATTCAATTTTAATCACATGAAATAAAAGATATTATATAAATAATATAATATTTGTAATCCCCCAACTCTCGAATTTCATAAATACTCTCATAACCAATTTCAAATAGGAATCCAGATTTGATTGCCCAGAATCCTTAATATTAGACAATCCAAAATATGAGATATGGTTCATTGAACCTGGACATTTTCTCCTCCTCATGTTTGCCCCAGCCGGCCCTAGTTTCTCTTTTCCCCATCCCCTCTCATTCAAGGAAGAAGATGATCCCGAGAGAGAAGACAAAGGCGAATCAAGGACGGAGAGCGACGCCAAGAGAAGGATCGCCATAGACGAACGCAGGAACGGATGGAGGAAGAACGAGACAACAAACTTATGAGCTAACAGGTATGTAAATAGGCGGATCCCTCTAGATCGGACTTTTATTGATAGATGATTGCATACTAAGTTTTATTGATTATATGAGTAATGTTAGGAATAGATTTACATGATGTTGGATATGCTCTAGAATCATTATTTAATCTCAAATAGATGATGATATTATGCCCTAGGGTGATTTATGAAAATGAACGATTGGATTGATTCAGAGATTATTTTATGAGTTCTTGATGTTATGAATGAAATTAATATAAAGATGATATGCCTAGAATCCTTTCTATTGTTCATGATGGATTTATGATGTTCATACCCAAGAAGTGTTTTATTCTCTATATGATGTGGATTGATTTGAAATAAACTGTGATGGAAAAATGTAAGATGTATGTGCCGGGATTCTTAAGGCTAAACAATATAGAAAACGCCATTTATTGATCCCCATATGATGAAACGTATGTAAGGAAGAAACCAGGACTGAAGG
>LTAE01011635.1:0-14967 GCA_001647135.1 Pontederia paniculata | reverse complement strand
CTCGGAGATTCACTAAACACCCCCTTCTGGATGAATCCGGGCGAAGGTGATCCAATTATAGTTCAGAAGTCTTTTCTCCGCTCGAGAGGTAAGGCTTCACCTCTCTTCACTTAGAGCTTTCAGAAAAATACAGAAAGATTTGTGTTCTCTCAAAATTACAAATCAGCTCATCTATTAAAAAATGATTCTTGAGAGTCTTTTTTTGTTTCTTGCAAGGTGATTCTTCTTTATTGTCTTCTCGCCCAATTTTGGAATGCTTGATCACCTTCATCAATGACAGAAATCTTCATTTATTTTGTTCTTTTCCTTTTCAGTCATCTTCGTTTCCAAAATTGATCCTTCCAGCTCTGAAATTTCAGTTCAAATACTTTCCACATATAGTTTTGGGCAACCTATTCTCAGATTCGGTCGTCCGAAACTTTTTGTGTAGAGTTGGATCGCGTTTCAGCAGGAATTTTGGTCGATCGTTCTATGTTTCGGTCGACCGAAACTTTGTTGTTTTGGTTCGCTTCGGCATGATTTCCGGTCGACTGATTTGTGTTTAGGTCGACCGAAACTCTGTTGTCTGGTGACTTGTCACTTCGGCATGATTTTCGGTCGACCGTTTTCTCCTTCGATCGTCCGAATCTCCATTTGTGCACTTTCATTGAAGCTATATCATTTGTTACTCATCAAGAATTGTTAGTACTAATATATCCATTAAGGTTGTGCTCATCAAAATCATTAAGGGTTATGCTCTGATCAACACCCCAAATCAACCACGACAAAACATGGGTCGTGTTCAACTCCGATACGGGCCGTGTTATGTCCAATGTAAGAAAATGATGCAAAAATGGAGGTCAACATGGACCGTGTTCAATAGGAGACAAGTCGTGTTTACCTTGGAGAATGAGGAAAATAATAGAGAATTGATAGGTATTTTTCATATAGATAATTTTGTGCAAAAACATTCTCATTTTCTGCTGATTTTCTGCTCATTTTCAGCTTTAATGTACATTCTCTCATGTTCATTACCTCACTTCTCCAAGTTATTTGTATAACTTCCATGTAGAACTTTATACCGAGATATATGCATAAATAGATGAGTTTTCAGCTCCATTTATCTCATTTTGGTTCACTAATTAGCTGCTGACTTAGTCCCTTCTATTAAAATACTTTATGAGGAACACATCTGAGCTGATTGCCTATTAGAAACTAAATCATGAGATGCTGGTTGCTATTTTGTCTTTAGCACAAGATATTTTGGAGATGTCAGATTCTCATTTTTGGATGCTTCTGCTGCTTTTTGGGTTGTTGCTGCAGAGGCTGCCACTTGTCCAAGCCTCCCAACTTTTTAAAGTTGTATTAGAAGATTCCTTTGGAGGGGACATATGGCACGATCAGAATTGAAAAAAGAAGAATCGGAAGGTTCCACAAGCATATATAAAAGGAAGAAAAACTGCTGCTGGAGGGAGGCTTCTCTTCTCGGCTCTCTCACTCACTCGAATCCGGGGGATCTGAAGCGAAGGGTTGGGAAGAAAGAGCTGCAAAAGGAGGAAGAAGAAGGAAGGCTACGACCGAGAGGCTTTAGTTTGATATCTATCTTCTTTTCTATGATTCTGAGTCATGTATTCATTTCAGAACATTGTATTGTCTATAATATTGAACTCAGATATGCGTAGCTAAACTTCTTATTTCCTAAGGATGGTAGCAGTCTAGAATGATGCTTGTGTGATGTTGAGACACTTTCCTTTATATGATGATAGTTTTATTGTGGATATTTTTAAAAGTTGATTCCTATATATATCAATGCTAGAAACCTTGTTAACAATTGTGTTGATCTGTAATCCTGAGAAGTTTATTATTTTTTGTTACTTGACAACCGAGAGGAAGTCAAAAGCATTGTTTCTATATCTTTGTGGAATCAAGCTTGAATTTATTTGTGTTGTGATGTTTGAGAAATGTATTTCAGCAGCCATGTTTTCTTGAGACACATAGAGGTTGCCAATTTCTGTTGTATGTTTTACTGAGAAGACAACATAGGTTCATTTCTTAGTTATTTATATTTATGTTGCTAGAGTTAAGATAAGATTGATAATGATTGTCTTATTAAATAAATATGTTTGGATTGTACTTCTTCGCTGAGCTAACACTACTTTCCAAAGCTGAGGCTCGGAAGGGTATTCGGCAACAAGTTTATTCTCTTAAGGCATGAATCGATTCTTTGTGTTTCTTTGTGATTTGGAAGTGCAATTCCATGCTTGAGTTATAACTAACCAGAATTCTTTTGAGCATCATAATCGAGTATAGAGTGAGTAACTCTCATTTATGTTCTGACTATCGGCTGAAAAGTAGATGGCAAGGAATTTTGGTTAAGTAACTCTGAAGGATTATCAAGGTTTGATTGGACGGTTTTGTGAACAAGGATTTAAATTGGCAAACTGTTATGTCATGCCTCAAACCCACCGTCCGGAGCACGGCAAGGGTGTTGCAGTCATTCTACTAAATTAAATTCAAACTCGATTTACAACGATTAGAAATAATTCTAATGGATCAAATATAAAAAGGCCAACGGGTCAGCAATAAACTAATTCTCAATTTTTTTGAAAATTTTGGCGTTGACCTTTGCTAAAAATTAGTCCATGCAACATATACAACATGTATAATGAGCCAAGCTCATATGAACGAAATAGAATAAAAACATATAAAAGTAAAGGGCCAAATTCCCCAACAAGGAGTTCACGATACTCCGACAACATAATAACGACTAAATGGGCGCAAGGGTCCGATGAATAGGCAAAGATCTACGAATATGATAAGAATAAACAAGAATATAAGTCTACACCTCTCCAAACTCTCACATTCACACACAACCTAATTTTTTTTCCTTTTTAGCCCAATGAGCATGCATAAGAGCTATAACATCAATCCTCGAGGAGTAACTCCTCCTACTCACCTACAAAGCAACAATAATAAGAGGGGTGAACATAACTGGCTCAGTGAGTGAAATAATGGATCCATAAAAACATTTAAACCATTCGTAAAAGAAATCCATCAGAAGAACACACTCAAATATATATCATACATAGCTTCATGTAATGAAAATACTTGCAATCAAATGCAGGAGTTAAAAACATGCTATGTATGAGATGAACTACGTGTCATGACACCACCTCATCAATCACGAGTAAATACACACATCCGATCCGGGAGGTCCAATGGCCCACACAGCCTACGCTCCGTGCTCGCCCAAAGGTCCCATCTCATCCACGAGAGGTCCAACGGCCCGCACAGCGTGGCTTCGTGCCCGCCCAAAGGTCCCAATCTCGTCTCCATAATCACACATCAACATCACATCATCCTCTTGAGCAGTCAAACAATCCGCACAACTGTAGCTCGTGCCCGCAAATGACTCTCCCGTCACCATGATCCAACATAAGTAAATCACCTCGCTCCCACGCGAGTCACCATGCATGCTCTAATGCAAATGCATGATGATGTCATAGTATCATTTAAGATATTATTTATATTTAACAAAATAGATTTCCACACAGGATTCATATCCAACACACAATCACATTCGGAAACAAAATCTGTGATAAAATAATAACATCACAACATTTGAATCCATGGAAATCTCATCACGAGAACCCGTGAAAACATCGGAAGACCGAATCCCACACATCATGAAAATAGCTCAAAAGACCATCACATCATTAACATAATCAACCAGGTGAGCTAAAGAAATGAATATACTGGACCACCACGATGTGGCATCTAGGTTTATGGAAAGTCCCACTCACCTCAAGTAGTTCGACCTCGCCGGGTCTCTCGCGTCCGAACAAATCAACTACTGAGCACCTACTCAATAATACAATTAACTATCATTAGTATCTTGTATGATACTTGTACCAATAAATTTTTTATATTCATGTAATACTTCAGTCTACGAGAGTAGTCTTAGTATTTTTTGTTGCTCATTAGCACAAGGTTTAATTATGATTTGTCTCATTTATCACACAAGTGGAAATTCTAGACGAACCCTACCCTTAGGAAATACATCCTTGATTTACATCAATTCATAGTTTTTTTAATATGTTTAGTTTTCATAGTTTCATAAACCCAAAATTACCAAAAACATTTTATCATCCATTTCTGAAATCATATTTCTGTTATTTCCGATACTCTTGGTTAGCTATATCCCCCATCAGTTTTTAGTTTATAGTTTAGTTATAATTTTCTATTTTTAGTTAGTTTCCTTTTTCTAGTTAGTTAATTCTGTTAGATTAGTTCTTACCTCAATTCACTATGGATACTATACCCGTGGTTAACTACTCGACCTGTGCACTTGCATATTTGAGGAAGCTAAGGGTTTAAGACTTGATTATCATCCTTCATATTCACACATAACTCATCACACTTTGTAGAGAAAATAGAACATTTTGTTACTGCATAATGTCTTATACATATTTATATCACAACACCCACTCCATATCTATACATCTTTATACACAAACCCATAGTATATATTCTTCACGTCAAGTTTTTGGCATCGTTGCTGGGGAATTGAGGCAATTAGGACTTATTTTTCAGAATTAGATAACTATTTTCTTTGTATAAAGTTTTTTATTTCATTGTGCATATTTCAAATATCTAGTTTATTTTTGTTAGTTTCTGTTAGTTTAGTTATCTTAGGATTTTTCTGTTCTAAAAATGTTCATAATTTCTGATATATCTGCATATTCTACCTAACCCTTAATCATTGTCCTGAGTTTCTATTTTTTTCAGTAAGCTTTATGCACAGATCTGATACCTTGGAAGATTTCTTATCTGAACCAGAGGCAAAAATCAGAAGAAATTTAGTAACGAGTGTTTATAGAAGAAGGCAGAGAATTGTTCAGAATTCTAAAATCACATTTGAGATACCTATGGAAACTACTAAAATAGCAGCCCCTAGAACACTTAAAGATTGTTATGCACCAAATGCTCAAGGAAGACCACCCCTAGGAACTGTTCTTGGTGCTACATTTGAGCTGAAGTCATCTTTAGTCACAATGGTTCAACAAAATTAGTTTGGAGGAAATGCAACAGAAGATCCAGCTCTTCATATTGACAAATTCAAGGAAATTTGTGGTACCACTGCACTACAATGGAGTATCAATTGAGGCTATCTACGTAAGATTATTCCTTTTCTCACTTAGGGATAGAGCTAAGTTATGACTGAGGTCATTGAACACTGAAGATATTACTACATGGGATCAATTAGTGCAAGCATTCCTAGCTGAATACTACCCACCTAGCAAAACGTCTCAAATGAGGACACAAATTTCTGAATTTGATCAAAGAGATGTTGAATTCATATATGAAGCTTGGCAAAGATTTCAAGGACTATTAATGTCATGTCCACACCATGGTTTTGAAAAATGACAGCTAGTGAACTACTTTCATAAAAGTCTAGACTACCCATCTAAAGTAGCCTTAGACAATGCAGTTGGTGGAGTATTTGCATCTAAGAACATTGATGAGGCTTATCAGCTCATGGAAAATCTAGCTAAGAACCATCATATTCTAGCACATGACGGAGAAAGGAAGCCTACTCCTAAACAAGAAGTTCACAATTTGGATGCATTGTCTGCCAAGATGGAAGCTACGTTGAAAAGAATGGAGAAGTTGAGTTTCACACCTCAAGTTAATATGGTTGCTAATCCTGAAATTATGTGTGAAATTTGTGGAAATCCAGGACATCTAGCTGAAAGTTGCAACTTAATTATGCAAACTCAAATTGAGCAACCAGCTGATCAAGTTAGTGCTCTAGTACCCTATGGAACAAGACAAGAATTCTACAATCCTGATAATAGAAACATCCTAATCTTTCTTATAAGGAAAATCATTTCCAACAACCTCCTCAAATTCAGAATCAGAACCAAGTATGGCAACCAAGAATTCTGCCAAGAAACCAACAATCTTTCAACAATCAAAACACTCAAGCCACCAAGCCACCCTATGAACAACCGACTCCTATCAAATCTAAGGTTGAAGATATGCTAGAGACAATTCTAAAGAGGCAAGAGAAGCAAGATAAAGCCATGATGAAGATGATGACTCAAATGGAAAACATGGTTGCACACAATAAGATGTTAGAAAATCATATTGCTCAACATGCTAAAAGCTCAATTAGACCTCAAAGGATATTACCTAGTCAACCTCAAGCAAATTCCAAACAACAAACTCAGGTTGTACACTTAAGGAATGGCAAGATTGTTGAAGGACCTCTGAAAACTCCAGTGGAAAAAGAAGCTCATAAAGAGAAAGAAAAGGAAATAACTGAAGAAGTTCTGCTGGACAGTGATGAAGAATCAAGAGAGAAAGAATCAAAGAGGCCAAAAGTGACTGAATATTCTAAAATCCTGAAGAACAAAATGCAAACTGATGAGATTCCTGACATGCCATTTCCAAAAAGATTCAGCAATATCAAGCAAGATCAACAGTTCAAAAAATTTTTGAAAATTCTAAAGAAGTTGTATATTAATGTACCATTTGTTAAAGCTATTCAAGAGATGTCTTCTTATGCTAAATTTTTGAAAGAGATTCTCACAAAAAAAGGAAGATATAAGAGCATGAGTTAGTAGCTTTGACTAAGGGAGCAAGTGTTGTGATTCAGAATAAACTTCCACCAAAGCTTAAAGATTCAGGAAGTTTTTTCTATTCCTTTAGAAATTGGCAGCAGAAAAATGTGATCTTGGAGCTTCAGTCAGCTAGATACCCATATCATTATGCAAAAAATCAGATGTGGGTGGACTCAAGCCAACAAATACGTCTCTACAATTGGGTGATAGGTCTGTGAAGTATCCTCATGGAATCCTAGAAGATATCCCAATTAAAGTTGGTAAATTCTACATTCCAATTGATTTTGTGGTTTTAGATATAGATGAGGATGTGCACACACCAATGATACTTGAAAGACCGTTTCTAGCCACAACTGGAGCTGTAATTAGTGTCAAGCAAGGAAGACTGACTTTTCAAATATGAGAAGACATGATTGAATTTAATTTATCTCAAGTCATGAATCAGCCTAGCTGTGAAGATCAAGGAGAGCTACCAACTGACAAAATAGATTCTATTGTTGATCATATAAATGCTCTTATGCACATAAAAGATTCTCTTGAAGAATGTCTACTGAATGAAGAATCAATGGATGACAGTGATGAAGTATCAGTTTATCAAGAGTGTCTAGAAAATCATGAAGTAGTCACCCCTGAAGAATTGGAGCCCCAACCTATTATGGCAGCATTGGAAATACTAGCTGAGGAAGAGAAAGAAGTGAAGTCACCAAAACTTGTAAAGACTTACCACCAGGATTGAAACATGAATTTTTAGGAGAGAAATCTACATTTTTTGTGATTGTAAATGCTAACCTTACCAAGGATCAAATGGATAAATTACTGGATAAGCTGAAAGAATACAGAAAAGTGATTGGTTATTCACTAGATGATATAAAAGGAATTCACCATCTGTTTGTATGCACAGAATTTCTATGAAAGAAAATTTCAAACCAAGTATTGAAGGTCAAAGAAGACTGAATCCCAATATGAAGGAAGTAGTTAAGAAGGAAATTCTGAAGCTTCTAGATGCTGAAATCATTTATCCAATTTTAGATAGTCAATGGGTTAGTCCAGTTCTAGTTGTGCCCAAAAAGGGAGGAATGATAATTGTAAAGTCAGAGGCAAATGAGCTAATTTCTATCAAGACAGTCACTGGATGAAGAATGTGCATTGATTTTTGAAAACTGAACAAGGACACAAGAAAGGATCATTTCCCTCTGCCATTTATTGATCAGATGTTAGAGAGATTGGCACACCACTCCTATTTCTGTTATCTAGATGGATTTTCAGGTTTTTTGTAAATTCCTATACACTCATCAGATCAGAAGAAGACTACATTTACATGTCCATATGGGACATTTGCTTATAGGAGAATATCATTTGGGCTTTGTAATGCACCAGCCACCTTTCGAAGGTGCGTAATGTCTATATTTTCAGAGTTCATTGAGGATATCATGGAGGTATTTATGGATGACTTCTCAGTTTATGGAAAATCATTTGAAGACTATTTAAAAATCTGACTAAAGTCTTGAAAAGATGCCAAGAGATAAATCTGATTTTGAACTTGGAGAAGTGTCACTTTATGGTGCAAGAAGGAGTTGTACTTGGCCATGTGATATCTAATAGAGGCATAGAAGTAGATAGAGCTAAAATTGAAGTCATAGAGCGATTGCCACCTCCAATGGATGTCAAAGGAATCAAGAGTTTTCTAGGTTATGCATGATTTTACAAGAGGTTCATTAAGGATTTTTTCTCATTGCAAGACCTCTAACTAAGTTGATGTCCAAAGAAGTAGAATTTCATTTCAATGAAGAGTGTTTATCAGCTTTCAATATCCTGAAACAAGGTCCGATTTCAGCTCCCATAATTCAACTACCAGATTGGTCTTTGTCATTTGAAGTCATATGTGATGCTAGCGATCAAGTTGTGGGTGCAGTCCTAGGGCAGAGGAAAGACAAGAAGCTACATGTTATATATTATGCAAGTAGAACACTAGATGAGGTTCAAATCAACTATGCTACCACAGAAAAAGAACTGTTGGATGTAGTGTTTTCTTTTGACAAATTCAGATCTTACTTAGTTGGAGCTAAAGTCATAGTTTACACAGATCACCAAGCAGTGAGACATCTCGTTTCTAAGAAAGAGGCAAAACCAAGGCTGATTAGATGGATTTTACTATTGCAGGAATTTGATATTGAAATCAGAGATAAGAAGGGCAGTGAAAATCTAGTTGCTGATCATTTGTCAAGACTGCAATTTGGAACTGAAAATCAGCTGAGAGCAGCTTTGCCTATAGATGATTTGCTTCTAGATGATCATCTCCTTTCAGTAATGCAGCTGAATTATCCATGGTATGTTGACATTGTCAATTACCTAGCTTGTAAAGTTGTGCCGAAAGAGTATACTTATCAACAAAGGAAGAAGTTCTTCTATGATATCAAGTATTACTATTGGGATGATCCTTTGCTGTTTAAAAAGTGTCCTGATGGATTTATCAGAAGATGTGTGCCACAAACAGAAACAAAAAAGATTATGCAAGAATGTCACTCTTCACTATATGGAGGACATGGAGGCACCAACAAGACTGCTGCCAAAGTCCTCCAATCAGGTTTCTACTGGTCTTCTTTATTCAGAGATGCATTTATGTTTGTCAAGGCATGTGATGCTTGCCAAACATCAGGAAACATATCAAAGAGGAATGAACTACCTTAACATGGCATCCTAGAAGTGGAAATCTTTGATGTATGGGGAGTAGACTACATGGGGTCATTTCCTAGCTCATTTGGATAAAGTATATCTTACTAGCTGTGGATTATGTCTCTAAATGGATTGAAGTCATTCCCACAGTTGCTGCAAATTCTAAGTCAGTTATCAAGTTGTTCAAGGATATCATATTCCCAAGATTTGGAATCACTAGAGTGGTTATAAGTGATGGTGGGAGTCATTTCATTGAAAGAAGTTTTGTGAGTTTGCTGAGGAAATATGGGGTTAAGCATATAGTGTAAACACCTTATCACCCTCAAACAAATGGATAAGCAGAAATCTCCAGCAAGAAAATCAAAATAATTTTGGAAAAAATGCTTCAATTACAAGAAAAGATTGGAACAACAAGCTTAGTGATACTCAATGAGCTTATAGGACAGCATATAAATCATCAATTGGAACTACTCCTTACAGATTAGACTGTGGAAAGAGCTGCCATCTACCAATTGAGTTGCAACAGAAAGCTTATTGGGCTGTGAAAGCATTGAATTATGATTTCAAAGAATGTGGGCAGAAGAGATTATTACAGTTGAATGAGTTGGATGAAATTCGACTAGATGCATATCACAATTCTGAGTTCTATAAGCAGGATGTTAAGAAATGGTATGACAAAAGAATTCTGAAAAGACATTTCGAAGAAGGAGATTCTGTACTTTTATACAATTCTAGATTGAAGCTATTTCCAGAGAAGTTGAGAACCAAATGGTCAGGCCCATTCAAGGTGCACGAAGTATACCCTCATGGGGCAGTGGACATAGAGAATGAAAATTTCAAAATTTTCAAGGTTAATGGTCAAAGACTGAAATTATACAATCTTGGAGAACAAATTTTTGAAGAGGAAGTCGTAAATCTGACCCATTCTCATAAGACTGAGAACTGAAACATGAAGCAACAACGTCTAGCCTAGGACATTAAACAAGGGCGCTTCTTGGGAGGCAACTCAAGTCTAGTTAACCATTTGTTTTCTTCTATTTTATTCATGTAGAGATTCGAGAGTGAGGAGCTGAAGCCGAGCTCATAGTAGAATTTTTAGAAATCAGAACTATGTGTTCGAAGTGCAGTAATAGGTCATGATCGAGAAGGGCTTATCAATTGACATCAGCTATAACCTAAACAGTTAGAGAGGGGAGTATCAGTTTCCTGATTTTAAAACTCTTTTGTTCATTTCTGATACTCTGTAGTTCTTCGAGAATGAGATAAATTTTTCCAATTTAAGATCTTAATTTAATTCTCTCATGCAGATAATATCAAGCAAGGATCAACTTTTGAGCTTGATCCCTTACTGATTAATCGTCAACGGAGGTATTCGTGGTGAATCACAAATGGAGAAACATTAGAGAGAAGAAGAAATGAAGAGAAAGGGAAAGAAACGGTCGAATTTTGGGAAATTTGAGCTGAACCGAGCATGTCAAAGTTAAACACGCCGGCCCAATTTCTCCTTAAAATAACCACACCCTATTCATTTCCCTCTTCCTCTCGTTCGCAAACCCTGAAGACCTTTCACCTCCTCCACTCCTCTACTCCTCTGCTGCTTCGCTTCTCTTTTCACCGGGTGCTTCAGGAGATCACATTAGCTGCGCGATTCAATCATGGTGGGACGCACTCAACTCCGGTAAACCTACTCCCTTCTCTCCAATTCTTACTCAGTTGATTCTTAACCGCAAACCCCTCCATTTTCCTCGCACTTCCATTTTGCTCTTCTCAACTCCATCCCATTTCATCCTCGAAACCTATCCTCCATCTCCCTTTTCGCTTACGAATTCCATCAATCATTAAACCCTAACCACAAATGAGGACGATGAGGGTCTACCGCCGGACGAGGTCAAAGATATATCCAGTTGAGGCTGACACCCACACCCAACCTGAACCGACGGAAGCTACAATTATGCAGGAGAACGCTAATGATCCTATTGCTGAAGTGCTACCTCCTACTGTCACTGTTGAGACTGAGGTGATAGCAGCTACTGTGCAGACCATTAGTAAACCGGACAACGCCTCTGCTGAAGACCCTTCTGTCCACGCCGACAAAGAAGTTGCTGCTCATCCTGCACCTATTGATCAGCATACCACTGAAGAAACCCCAACCACTGAACTACCATATTTCCTTACTCCGATAGTAATTATTCCACCACCCAACATCACCTACACCCCTGTTTTTGCTCCAAAGAATCCCGAAGTAACCCCTACTGTTGTGCTGATTCCTGAGCCGCCGCCATTTGTGTTTCAAGCACCCCATATGTGTGTGGTACCTCCTTCCAGGGACAAATTTGTGCCACTAGAGTTAGAAACAGGGAAGAAGAGGAAGTCGGACACCACTGAAATGGATCAACAAGGAGTAAGTCCTAGGAAACTAGCTAAGAAGATGGAGGCGGACCAACCACCTCGAATTGTTGCTCATGCCACACCAAATTCTGAATTTGCCGCGCCACCACCTATAAAACCAGCTGGCACTGCACCAAGAACCCCAATTATGAGGAGGAAGACTGTGGCTACTAAGAGGTTCACAAGGAGGAGCCCAATTTCCACAGAAACAGAGGACACCCCATCACTCCCACAAGCCACACCACAACCTGACTACAATACAACCCTTTTGGACAAGCTGTCTGAAATTTTGGAAGAGCAGAAGAAGCAACATAAGATTCAGCAACAGCTAGGTCAGCAATTGATCACTCTGTTCGCCAAGAATCAAGAATTGGGAATGAAGTTAAAAGCAGTTGAGATAACTCTACGGAGGATCCNTTTTGCATTGCATGCATGCATAAATAAAGAGAGCCAAGTCTGAACAAGACAAAAGTATGAAAAGAAAAAGAAAAAAAAAGAAGAAAGAAAAGAAAAATGACAGCTCTCTTGAATAAAATCAGGATCTTTATCCGTTGACCAGCATGAATAAAAATCAAGGCTTGTCCTTGCTTACTTGCATGTGCATGAATAAAAGGCAGGGCATCCCTATTTATATGATCTCAACTGTTTGCCAAGTGATTGAGAAATTCAACCTTTGAGTAGGAAACCATAGGAACCTGAAATTTAAGAAATTCAGTATGAGTATACCATCATAGCTTAAATTTGCTTTATGCTTTAGTGAACTCTAGTTAGAATTGGGTATGGAATGTTATGAATGAGGTGCTAAAACTGTGGGGCACATATTTGAGCTAATGCAACTTGAGGATCCTCTAGTGTGGGATTTAATGATTCAATCAACTAGTTCTTAATTTCTGAATTGATTTGCTTGAGGACAAGCAAAAGTCTAAGCTTGGGGGAGTTTGATAAGTAGTTTTCATACAGATAATTTTGTGCAACATTCTCATTTTCTACTCATTTTCAGCTTTAATGTACATTCTCTCATGTTCATCACCTCACTTTTCCAAGTTATTTGTATAACTGTCATGTAGAACTTTATACCGAGATATATGCACAAATAGATGAGTTTTCAACTCCATTTATCTCATTTTGGTTCACTAATTATCTGCTGACCTAATCCCTTCTATTAAAATACTTTATGAGGAGCACATCTGAGCTGATTGCCTATTAGAAACTAATCCATAGATGTTGGTTGTTGTTTTGTCTTTAGCACATGATATTTTGGAGATGTCAGATTCCCATTTTTGGATGCTTCGGCTGCCACTTGTCCAAGCCTCCCAACTTTTTGAAGTTGTATCAGAAGATACATTGTATTGTCTGTAATGTTGAACTCAGATATGTGTAGCTAAACTTCTTATTTCCTAAGGATGGTAGTAGTCTAGAATGATGTTTGTGTGATGTTGAGACACTTTACTTTATATGATGACAATTTTATTGTGGATTTTTTTAAAAGTTGATTCCTATATATATCAGTTCTAGAAACCTTGTTAACAATTGTGTTGATCTGTAATGCTGAGAAGTTTATTGTTTTCTGTTACTTGACAACCGAGAGGAAGTCAAAAGCATTGTTTCTGTATCTTTGTGGAATCAAGCTTGAATTTATTTGTGTTGTGATGTTTGAGAAATGTATTTCAACAGCCATGTTTTCTTGAGACACCGAGAGGTTGCCAATTTCTGCTTTATGCTTTTCTGAGAAGAAAGCATAGGTTCATTTCTTAGTTATTTAAATTTATGTTGTTAGAGTTAAGATAAGATTGATAATGATTGTCTTATTAAACAAATTTGTTTCGATTGTGCTTCTTCGCTGAGCTAACCCCTCACTACTTTCCAAAAGCTGAGGCTCGAAAGGGTATTCGGCAACATGTTTATTCTCATAAGGCATGAATTGATTCTTTGTGTTTCTTTGTGATTTGGAAGTGCAATTCCATGCTTGAGTTATAACTAACCAGAATTCTTTCTTACATCATAATCGAGTATAGAGTGAGTGACTCTCATTTATGTTATGACCATCAGTTTAAAAATAGATGGCAAGGAATTTTGGTTAAGTAACTCCAAAGGATTATCAAGGTTTGATTGGATGGTTTTCTGAACAAGGATTTAAATTGGCAAACTAAATGTCTACGAGAGTAGTCTTAGCAATTTTTGTTGTTCATTGGCACATGGTTTAATTCTGATTTGTCTCATTTATCACACAAGTGGAAATTCTTGACGAACCCTACCCTTAGGAAATACATCCCTGATTTACATCAACTCGTAGTTCTTTTCATCTGTTTAGTTTTCATAGTTTCATAAACCCAAAATTACCAAAAACATTTTATGATCCATTTCTGAAATCATATTTCTATTATTTCCGATACTCTTGGTTAGCTATTTCCCTCATCAATTTTCAGTTTATAGTTTAGTTATAATTTTCTATTTTTAGTTAGTTTCCTTTTTCTAGTTATTTAATTCTATTAGATTAGTTCTTAGTCTCAATTCACTGTGGATATGATACACGTGGTTAACTATTCGACATGTGCACTTGTAGATTTGAGGAAGCTAAGGGTTTAAGACTTGATTATCATCCTTCACATTCACACATAACTCAACATACTTTGTACAGAAAATAGAATATTTTGTTATTGCATAGTGTCTGATACATATTTATATCACAACAACCACTCCATATCTATACATCTCTATACACAAACCCATAGTATATATTCTTCACATCAAGAATCATAAAGTGGATCGTGTTCGTTGAGGCGGGCGTTGTGTTGTCACGTGTCAGTGTCCTCTTATAGTTCAATTAGGGTTAATCGTGTTTAGAATTTTGTAAACCATAATCTACCTCTATATAAATTCGTAGACGACATTATTTTCCCTCAAACCTTATTAGTTGTCTACCCCAACCACCAGGTAATCCTCTCTCTCTCCTCTCCTTTCTTCTTTCTTCTCCTCCCTCCTCTTCTCTCTCTCTCTCTAGGGATTTGCTTCAGAAGAGGACGGAGATCATGATGCGAGCAAAAATATACATGTTGCACGCATCTATTTCATGTCATTTTTAGGCATTTAGTATAGGTTTATCTATCATTTTAGTACATTATTCATTATATTTTGTCTATGAGTCAGAAACTACCCAATATGTTCTCTGTTGTGTGATTTTCAGGAAAAAGAAGCCCAAAACTGCATAGAATCCGGAGTAAACAACATATAGCCGAAGCTTTACGGAAATTAAGTGCCAACTCGGGCTGTTTTCTGTACAAAACGGTCCGTGTTCGACCCC
>LTAE01011634.1:3619-14967 GCA_001647135.1 Pontederia paniculata | reverse complement strand
GTGCTATTCTAGATCCTACAGAGAAGAATAACTAGTGGGCGCCATAATGGAAACCATGCATGCATGTGGTGTTGATGAAGCTGCAAGGGTCGGAGTAGGTACCGATCCTTGATGATGAAACCTGCACTTGTACGGACTATGTCCATGAAGACCACACACAGGCAAGGATCGCATCTTGGGGCAGCAGGACGACCTCTCCTTTGCCAGATCCTCATCCACGACTTCGATTAGATGAAGGCATAGAAATCGTTGATGAAAAATTAATAGTTGGTGTAAAAGCTATCTCAGTTGGATGATGCATCAATCCAAGTCTTATTTCATGACTAACAAGAATGTTGTGAAGTTCAGAATAAGAAATATGTTCTTGTCTAGATGATAGAGCAACAATATCACTAAAATCTGATCTCAAATTCTAAAACACAATGATATTGAATTGAGGAGTGGAAACCGAGTGATATATTGTTGTCCATTCATCTACGAGATAATTCAATTGCCGTAGATAAGAGGCTATTGAATTATCTCCTTTTTTGAGAGATTGCATCTGCATAATTAGTTGCAAAATTCTTGTATTAGAAGGGGCGCCAAAAGTCTGATGAAGAGAACTTCATACCAAATAAGATGTGTCCAATCCTATCACATGAGGAAGTACTTCCTCAGAAAGGGAAGAAATGATCCAACTGAGTGTAAGTTGATCTTTGTGAACACATTCGGTATATGTCGGATTAGGTGTTCCAGTAGGAGCAGAATCAAGAGACACGGTTGAGGATGCAGCTATCATAGATGGCGGGCAAACAGAGGTGCCATCAATGAATCTGTAGAAATCAAAGCTACGAAGCAAAGGGAGAAATTACATCTTCCAAAGAAGATAATTGGTTGGAGTTAGTTTAATGGAGAGCGCATGGTGAATCTGTCCAAGAGATGGCAAACCCGTAGGGAATGCAAGTGGATCAAAAAAAATCATGGAGGCAGAGTTCTGAAGAGGAAGTCATCTTGGTGCATCACGTAATACGATCCTTGTCGTCAGACAATACAGTCTGTGTCGATACTGCACGACCGCGTTGAGCGCACGGTCCGTCCGGAAGAGTGCATCGGAGGGGCAGGACACGGCCCGCATCAGAGAGGCCAGACACGGTCCGCGTCGGCGTAGTCACGTTGCGGTGGAGACGGAGTCGGAGGGGCGCGTCAAGTGTGTCGGAGGAAGAGCGTACCGTTGGAGAAGGACACTGCGACGTCGTGACAGAAAATTGTCTATGTCGACAGAACACGGCCTGCATAGTGTGGAGGGGTCCGCCGACGGATGGCGAATCTGTAGAGGGTGAAAAAGAAAGAGGAGAAGAGAAAAAAATATTATGCCTTTGATACCATGTTAAGAGACTAACAATGAAGAAAATGATTTTTGTATACTCATTCTTGTGTGTTTGTACATCTATGTATAGTATATTGATGAATCAGAAAAATAACCAACAATATTTATCTAATATAATCAGATAATGCTATCTAATCTAAACTAATCTAAATAACCATAAATCTAAATAATATCAAATTTAGATAATATCAAATCTAGATAACATTAACTATTTTATAAAAGATATGATTATATTCACTAACAATATTTAAAATATTAGTAAATATATAACCAATTCAATCACGAATTCTTTGAAGATTTAGGATGCATTTGGGAGTACACTTTTTAGGCGTCTTTGTCAAAAGCATAACTTATTTTTCGCTAGTTAAGCATTTGATGAACATTTCTTTGAGTTTACTTTCTTATAAAATTAATTATGATAGATTTTTTTTCATTTGGGAAAGATGCATGTCTTTCATATGAAAATTATTTATAGGGACCAAAATATAATTAGTCCCTAAATATTGGTCTTTAAAAGATATTCTTGTAGTGCATGGAGTGAACCTGTCGCCAACCTTTCAAAAAGCACAAAAAGAGAACTTTCTGCTATGCATAGATAAATTTTATAAGGCAGACCTAAAAAACATTCATCAAATCACTTAACCAGTAAAAATCGACAAAGCCATCCAAAAATACACTATCAAGCGTGTTGTGTGAAGTTGATGAAAGAGAAAAAATCACAAACAAAAGAATTACGTCGTTGGGCTATAACTGAATTCTTTTTTGATGTAAAAAAATAAAAGATGATATAAGATTCAGAATAATTTAAATTTAAATATATATATATATATACTTTTAAATAAAAAATTAAAGTCTTAGAGCCGGTTATTTTTTGAAAGCTTCGCCTCCGAGCCCCGGTAGGGGATGCTTTGCATTCACTCTAGACCTAGTCATGCTCGCTGATTGAGCAACGAGGCACATAAAAAATGAGCGAGTTCGTCGCCTCAATTATTTAAGAAGTCGTGATGCATAAAATATTATATGAATTTATTATTAAGTTAATATTTAAGACATTATCGACAAAGCACATCCTTAAACATTGCCAAAGTTTAATGGAAGAAAGCAAATTTTGTTCAAAGCTCACTTTTACACACCTCACTCAATCACAATACTATGCTTTCAATAGTCTTATGGTGTGTTTGGATTAAGTGTAATGAAGGGTAATGGAGGGGAGGGTAATAATTAATTTTATTTGGGTAATAATTTTTTGAAGAGAAAAATTAAAAATTAATCTCCTTTTCCCTCCTAATTAACTAAAAATTATTATTCTCAAATTGAGATTGAATGGAGAGTAAAAAATTTTACCCTCCATTTTCTTCTCTCCCATTATCTTCCCTTCCCCTCCCTTCCTTTCCCCTCTTATATCCAAACATACCTTTAAAGTTCCGAATGCTACAGTTTTAGCTCTCAATCAGGAGCTTGATTAGCAAACTGCTAATTCAATTTTTTTTTCCATAGAGTAGAGAAAAGGTTAAAAATATTTGGAGTTTGCAATTTGCAATATGCAAGAACAGCCACAAGCACATGATGGCTAGTCTACAATGAGGTATCGGATTCAGCATGATCTGGGCGATGGAATTGATCCAAACACGTTGCAATCTGAGGACTGTTAGAGTATCCTTCTCCCTATTTGATTAAGCTTATGAATAGTTTAAAATTATTTATAAATTAATTTTAAGATTATTTCATATTTAATAAATAAAAAATTATATTTATAAGCTGTTAGGGTAATCATTTATAAATTAAAAAATAAGTAGGATCCTACTACTTATTTTTAAAATTATTAATTTATTTTTTTATAACCAACTATATTACTATTTTACTTATATTTTTTAATATTATTATCACATGGCTGTAAGAATATCTTAATTAATATTTATTTTATATTACAACTAAACAGTCAAGAGACGAGAGGCCTGAGATGGTCGAAACAGTACTGCATGTGATCGAGTGCAATTGAGCATGCAAGCAACGCGTCACTGCAAGCAACGCGTCACTGCAAGCTGTGAAACAACTAGGAATCATATAGTACAGAAAAGAAAGGAAATATGACGGAGTCCTCGTTGGCGTACACAAATCCGCGTGTACTGCGAGGTGGCATAGCTGAAAAGTGAAAACTTAAATGCTCATTTGACTGCACACAGATTAATTTACATTTTCTATGATGAATGTGAATCTCTCTCTCTCTCTCTCTCTCTCTCTCTCTCTCTCTCTCTCTCTCTCTCATGAAGGAGCAGGCCATCTGTAATGTAACCCAGTCAGCCAGCAATAGCTTTCGGCTCATTTAAAAGGCCAATATTTTGTCTTTTCGGTTCAGAAATATGTCAAAATTAAGCACCGAGGTTTGCTCAACTGATCACACATTTACTTGTCAGCACAAACAACCCATAGAGTGCCAGTAGGGACGGCTTGTCATGATCCGATTACGAGTATGTATGGACATGGATGTCATAAGACTCACTCGATGGAAATCACTGATACATATACGTTGCCAAAGCATCCTGATCAAGAAATTGATGGAGTGCTTAGAAATGCTAAGTCCTGTAAATAGAGAGACACGCACCTAATCCTCAAACTTTATCAGATGATGCAGCCCGAACGTGATATTTAAACATATGTTAAGCCAAGTTCACTAATTTGATACGCATCCGAATGCTAACTCAAAAGTTCTGATATTTTCAACAAGTTTTTAAAGACCGAATTATAGACTTTTCTGAGTAGAAACAGTGCATTAGAGTTGTAAAAGAATGTAAATTATGTAATAGAACCTTGCAGTCAACTATTGTGCCTTGGCCAAATATAGTTGATTTGGAGACGGTGATCTATTAATTGGATAGAAACATGACATAAAAAAGAAAAGGCAATGAGTTCAAAGATCTTAATCTTATGAACGAGAGTTAAACTTGTTTCTTTATTAATTCAGATGTTTTCATGGAAGGTTAATTAATACAATTCAATGGCATGCAGAGATCAACAATATAATGTGAAGCTGTCGCAAAATAACTCTTCTATGAAGCTGAATAGAGGAAGCGAGAAGCTGTAGACCCCCCTAGCAGCCACTTGCAACTCTTGAAAGACAACTTTACAGGTCTTCCCCACTTCAGAAATCTGCCAGCCGGGAACCCGATGATGGCAGCAAATTCCTGTCCAATGTGTTGGAGAATCATTCGATCGTGAGCAAGCAGATCAAGTAAGTTTGATGATGGCTTAAGTATTTTCAGGATCCTTGTTAACACGACTAATGCAGAAACTTTGGCGTGTTTGCCACCAATTTAATTTGTTATAAATCAGCAAGAACATGAAGAGGAAAAAAGGTTGATGCAGAAGAGTCTTATCCTGGTAATTATGAGATAGAGATGGGGTTGTCTAAAAGGTCCCATGACATTGAATGCCCATGAACGCGACAGTGGCAGTGATGCAAACAAAACCCACTTTATTTATTTGTTGTTTCCAGCCAATTAAATTGCCCATTTATGTATTGAATAAGTCAACTGCATGTCTTAAATCTAAGGCCTCAAGTTTGTATATTTCTTTTCTTTTATATATCTTCTTGTTCTACTACATTAATAGCTTCAAACATTGGGTGTGCAATATATCTTTGTTGATTATAAAAATGATTCGGATATGTGCATTCTTTGTTGATAAGAGAGAGCAGAAGATGTCATCATTCTGATGAAGTGAGGGAACAAATGCGTTAGTTCTTATTTTCAGACCAACAAGGAGATATTGCCTCTTATAAGTAGCTCTCTGTTTTCTTCTTCTTTTTCTTTAAATCTCATTCGATTTTGAGTAAGAACGGCTGAAAAAACAGTCGGCTTTGTGGCTAAGACATGAGAGCAGGAAGGACATCAAAATCTTTATCAATAATGTTATGAATATATTGCATATAACACTAGGGGTGTTCACGATTTTAACCTGACCCCACTCTAAATCTAATTCAATATTATAACGAATCTTTTTATCGAATCAGATTGGTCGAATTGTTGACAACAAGATTCTTGAATTCGATCCAACCCCTCGTTCGATCCAATTAGATTTGATTAGTTTATCAAGTTACCTAATTATTTTTTTAAAATTTTTACAATATTTATATTAATTATATTTTTAAAAATAAGAAGCACATTTTAGCTTAAACATTTAAAATATTTTATAAAGACATATAGCATTTTATTTTAATACATATATATATATATATATATATATATATTAATTTTAAACTTTAAATATTTGATTTAGTTTAAATAGAAAAACTGTCCGATCATCAGGTTGGATAATTTGAATTCGAAAAATTGAAATACATATTCGATTCATTCACGATTGAGTGTGTTAGGTCGGACGTGAATTAACCTAATCACATATTCGAACCGATTGAATTAATCAGATTGAATTATTTGAATCATTAAATTCATTGGCTCCGTTCAATTCGGTGAAGACTCTTCTATATATAAATATAGAAAAAAAGAAGTGCTCCCTACTTAATTAGGGAGCATCATGCTACTTATATTTTTAAACGTATAATACTTAATTTATGATGGATAGATTTAGAAGAGAGAAAAAAAATAAAAGAGAAAAAATTTGATATCCACCAATAAATTTAACATCCTACGATTAAAAATGTAGGTAATATGGTGCTCTACTTAACAATGGAGCATCTATATTAAATTCATAAATATAAGCGAGGACAAAATAAGAGAACGTGATTAGTGGGAGAAAAAATGTCATTCCAACATTGCTCCAACCTCGTTCATCTCTCTCAAAGAAAACCTTTCTTTTACTTCTATCCCAACTTCTCCACGGAATCGCCAAAGGAAAAGGAACACAATTGATGAAGAGCGTGTTAAATAACCTTACGTATCATTTTTTTGAATATTCTCTGTTATGTATAACTTACAAGATTTTTTATGATGCATCAGAAATGTTGAATTAGCGTAGATCACTCAAAATTATTATATCCGTCATGAAAGTTAATGTTTTTTTACAAATTTTAAAATAATAAATATAACTATAATGCTAATTTTAATTATTTTTGGAGCCTCATTAAGGAGCTCCTAAGTTATATTAACTTGGAAGATGACGTAAAAAACGATAATAATAAATAATGCCGCTTGACATACACTAATTATACTTTTATATACATAATTATTTTTACAAAATTTAAAATATTTAACAATAATGCTAATTTTAATTTTTTTGGAGCCTCATTAAGGAGCTCCTAAGTTATATTAACTTGGAAGATCGCATAAAAGGAGGATAATAATAAATGCCGCTTGACATACCACTAATTGAACTCTTATATACATATATCAAATCTCTCACGAAAGTTGATGAAATTTTAAAATGATAAACGTAACTATTAATTGCCGATAATTTTAATTATTTTTAGTGCGTCACTAAGAAGCTCCTAGGTTATTACTAAGATAGAAGATGTCATAAAAATAAAAGATATATAAGAAGCTTGTAACACATATTAGGTCCACGGACAACATGTGAAAAAATAATTCTTTAATGAACAGTAAATAAAAGTATTCTTTAACCATAGATAGTGTGAGCAAGAGACATTTCTAAAGTTTCAGTGACAATGCTGTTACTGTTACATTGAACATAACTGTGATGTGTTAGAATTAGTTGATATATCAGATGTATTAGTGATGTATTTTTGGTTAGTTTTTAGAAGTTTCAGTTTGTTGTACACTACTATAAATAGGTAGAGTTGTAACTAATTCTGATTCATACGAATACAAAAATATCTGCACATAGTTCTTCTCCACCTTCTTCTTCTGGTACTCTGCAATTGGTAATGGCTTCAGCTGTGAAGGATCTCAGTTTTTGACATGGTATCAGAGTCTTTGGAGTTGCATATCAAGTCCAGTTCTACTCAATCGTAAGAAGAATTGGTCAGGTCTTTCATCTTGAACTCCTCTGTGTAACGTTTGGCATCAGAATTGTTTTTGGATTCTTGGAGTGTTTCATCAGATTGGATTTGCATTCTTGGAACGTTTCAATCCACTCCTTGTTCTTCATCTGATTGCATTCTGAGGATTTATAATAATGTCGACTGATTCTTCTTCTACGATCACGATTGATGCCTCCAGTCCCTTGTTTTTGAACTCATCTGATTCTCCTGGTCAGATTTTAATACCATATCAATTGTCAGATTCTGATAGCTATTCAGAATGGAGTGATGCTTTTCATAATGCTCTTTTAGCCAAAAATAAACAAGGATTTCTGGATGGTACATGTCCCATGGAAAAATTTGATGAGAAATTACATTTCCAATGGAAACGTTGTAATGCCTTGGTAATATCTTGGATTTCTAGTACTGTGATAAAAGGTTTGTTCAGTAAAGCTGCTTACACACAACCTGCTAGTGTTATTTGGATAGATCTGAAAGAAAGATTTGAAAAGGTAGATGGTATGAAGGTTTATTCATTGCAGAATGAAATATATTCAATTGTTCAGGGGCAAGTATTATACAAGACTTAAAAATCTGTGGGATGATTTTTCTTTGATGTCTCCTCCCTTGCCAATTTTGGATGTTTTGAAGGACTATGTTAAGTTCTTAGAACGTCAAAAGCTTTACAAGTTTCTAATGGGACTCAATGAAAACTTTGGTCATGCCAGATCTCAGATTTTACTCATGAATCCACCTCCCAGTATCAATCAGGCTTACTCACTTGTGATAGAAGAAGAGCAAAGACAAGTAAAGGGTTCTGGGGTTAATACAAGTCAGCAGGCAGCCTTTCTTGGTTCCAAGATTCATGGTTTTGCAGGAAAACAAAAAAGAGATTACAACATTATCTGTGAATATTGTAAAAAACCAGGTCATAAGAAAACTCAATGTTATAAACTGATAGGATTTCCATCAAATTAAAAATTTAAAGGAAAGGGGCAAGTGAATGCTAATAATGCTATGGCTCAACAAGAGGGTGATACAGGAATGGAAAAATCAGACAGTGTTGTGGCTGCTTCAGCTAGCTCAATGTTCACTGAAGAACAATTTCAGAAAATAGTTCAGTTACTAAATAAAGAACATTCCTCCAACTCTATTGGAGGTAATGCAAATATGGCAGGTACTTGCTCAAGTTTTCATGTTCATTCAAACTATAATTGTGATTGGATTTTAGACACTGGAGCTACACATCACATGACATCACAAATAACTTGGCTAAGTGATGTTAAAAAACTTACTGGACAGAGAAATTCTGTCACACTACCTAATGGTAATGTGTCACTTGTAACTCATACAGGATCCTTTTTCATTTGTCCTGGAAGAAAGCTCACAAATGTATTGTGTATACCTGACTTCAAGTTTAACCTCATTTCTATAGGACAATTAACTAAGGATCTGTTTTGCACAGTTGTTTTTTCTGCTGATAATTGCATGATACAAGATCTGTCCAATGGGAAGGAATACCAGATTGGTAGGAGGAAGAATGGTCTATATCACTTGATACAAGCACAGGAGATTGAAGAGAAGTGTGCAGCAGTTGTTTCACTAATAGATTCCAATATGGAATTATGGCATCAAAGGCTTGGACATGTGTCAGTTGAAAGACTACAATATATTTCCTCAATTTCTTGTTGTAATAAATCTAGACAATTCCATTGTACTATATGTCCTTTGGCAAGACAAACTCAAATGCCTTTTCCTGACAATACTATGACTTATCATAGTGATAAGTCCTTTGATTTGCTACATATAGACACTTGGGGTCCCTACAAGTGTTTGACACATAATGGAAAGAAATTTTTCATCACAATAGTAGATGATTTTACTAGAATGACCTGGGTTTATTTGATTCAACAAAAGTCTGAATGCTTTAGCATACTCTGTCAATTTCTTGCTTTCATAGAAAATCAATATGGTGCCAAGGTCAAAGTGATAAGGACTGATGATGGTCTGGAATATGTCAACAAAAATTGCACAGAATTGTTTGCTTCTAAAGGAATTTTGCATCAAACAAGTTGTGTATACACTCCTCAACAAAATGGAATTGTGGAAAGGAAACATAGGCACATCTTGGAGACTGCAAGGGCTTTGTTATTTCAAGCTAATTTACCTATTAGCTTTTGGGGAGAAAGTGTGCAGATGGCTATTCATGTTATAAATAGACTTCCTCTCAAAGTGCTTGGAAATATTTCACCCTATGAAAATTTTTTTAACAAGAGCCCCACCTTGAGTCGTATAAAAGTATTTGGATGTCTTTGTTACATGACTAATAAGCAGATCACAGATAAATTTGACAAAAGAGCTGTGGCAGGAGTATTTCTTGGATTTTCTATGACTCAAAAAGGTTTTAAAGTTTATAATTTAGATACTAATAAGCTTGTGGTCAGTAGAGATGTCAAGTTCTATGAGCACATCTTTCCTTTTGCACTCAAGAAAGACAAGAAAGAACCTTGTTTTGACAGCTTGTTTGATCAGAGTTTTATTACAGATTTCAATTCAGAGGTAGTTTCTAATACTTTCTCCACTAGTCAACAGACTTCACAAAGTTCGAGTGATGATCATGCTTCTGAGATCAGGGATATTTCTTCAGATAATATTGATACTTCTTTGGACATACAATTGGAGATTGCTTTGCCAGAAATATCTGAATCCAATGATAATTTCATTCTCCCTGCACTTGACAATTCTGGTACAATTTCAGTTGAATCTGTTACTGATACTCTTGCTGATACTCCTCATAATATTGTATCTCCTCGACCTAAACGTACTCCAAAGCCTCCAATTTGGTTGCAAGACTATATCACTACTCCACAAGGACATAATTAAGCACTTACTTCAGTTTCTTATCCTATTCAAAATTCCATTTCATATCATGCTCTTTCCAGTTCATATATATCTTTTTTAAGTTGTCTACCTGCAGTATATGAACCTACTTCCTATCAACAAGCTATTCAGGATCCTAAATGGATTGATGCAATGAATGCTGAAATTGAAGCTTTGAAATCTAATGGCACCTGGGAGATTGTTGATTTGCCTCCAGGGAAGATTGTTGTTGGGTGCAAATGGGTTTACAAGGTGAAGTTGACTGCTTCTGGAGAAGTTGAACGTTATAAAGCCAGATTAGTAGCTAAAGGTTACAATAAAAAACAGAACATTGATTATAAAGAGACCTTTTCTCCTGTAGCAAAGGGTGTTACCATAAGAGCATTGTTGATTTCTGCAGCCCAGCACAATTGGCCTTTATTTCATCTAGATGTGAACAATGCATTTTTGGGGACCTGTATGAGGAGGTTTTTATGGAGATCCCTGAGGGTGTTAACCGACAGGGGGAGACATCTACTTCTTCTTGCAGAAAAGTGTGTCGGTTGATCAAATCTCTCTATGGCTTGAAACAAGCCTCAAGACAATGGAATATAAAGTTCACTGAAATTTTAACTACTGGTTATATTCAGAGCAGAAATGACTATACTCTATTCACAAAAAAGAAGGAAATTCTTTTGTTGCACTTCTAGTTTATGTTGATGACATCTTAGTTACTGGAAATAGCATGGACTTGATACTACAAGCAAAAATGGTCTTACAAGCAAAGTTGAAAATAAAAGATTTGGGAGAACCAAAATATTTCTTAGGCATGGAAGTTTTGCGATCTCCAAAAGGAATTCTTTTGTCTCAAAGGAAGTATGTTTTAGAAATGTTGGCTGATGTTGGCTTGGCAAGTGTTAAACCTGCACACACTCCTTTAGAGCAAAATGTCAAATTGACATCTTTTGACTATGATCAAGCAGTACAGCAGACTGTAGAAAAGAAAGGAATAGATGGGCTTTTAGAAAACCCAGAAGAGTATCAAAGATTCATTGGAAGACTCATTTATATTACTCAAACGAGGCCTGACATCACTTATGCAGTTCAACACCTGAGTCAATTCATGCACAAGCCTAAGAAGTCTCATTTAGAAGCTGCATTCAGGATAGCAAGATATCTTAAAAATTCTCC
>LTAE01011633.1:0-13834 GCA_001647135.1 Pontederia paniculata | reverse complement strand
ATATATATATATATATATATATATATATATAATCATAAGTTAAAAGAAAATTAACTCAGGTACCATGTTTTTTACATCACAAAGATGGTTGAAACATAATATAAAAAAATGAGATTGAAATAGGACAAGTAGTTGCTTGCACACTGTCCATTTATACGAGCCTCCGATTACTAAAAGCCGAGGTTTCAATTTAAGAACTATAGATAATTATTAAACTAATTTTAGCCTTTTATTATTTTTCTTACTTGCTAAATTTATGAACCTCCTTTTTATATTACAAAACAATTTTGATAATCAATTTTCAATTAACTAAACTAATTTAACAAATATTTCCCTTTCAATATTTCTCGTTTCAAGTAAGAAGAATATATTTCAATTACAATTGAATGTAAACTGGCCCATGACTATATTATATTAGGCCATGCTGACCAGAAGTGGCCCATGACCCATTAACTCCTCGTGTATCAATAAACCAAAAACATATAAATTATATGTATAACGGAAAAAAAATATAAACTTTCTCAATATTTTGAAGAAGAAAACAATAAATTTATGTCACAAAAAGGTTATTTACTTTTTATCTTTTCAATTTTTGTATCTCCATCATTACTTGTCTCAATTCCTCGTCAGAATCACGATTTTTGTTTTTAAAAAAATGATTCATCCTCCTAATTCTCATATATTCAAAATATCTAAAAAATAATATTATAATTATTTTATATGTTATCATGAATAAATTAGAAGAATTTAGGAGAATTGTCTTGGAGGGCATAGTACCCTTTTACTTTGTACAGTGGCCTCGTATGCTACCCAAGTCTCGTGTTTCGAACAAACAACAAATTTATACTATTAAGTTAGCCATAGAGAAAACAAAAATCTGTTCATCACTTCCACAGCAGCTGCATGATATGTTTATTTATTCTTGTGAGACAACAGTGTCGGGGCCATGTGACCTGCATGCATAATATATATATATATGCATAATATATATATATATATATAGATATATACATACATATTATATATATCTCAGACTTGCACATCACACTCATGATCTGCAGCTGCAACCCCACTCACAGGCCAATCTCAGAAGGAAACTAAAAGAAAAGAGCAGACTTGGTAAAGAATTTGCAGGTTCCAACTTCCAACCCTTTTCACGAACAAGGAAAAAATGCTCGCGAACTACGTTCCTGTTTATGTGATGCTCCAAGTAAGCAATTCCTTTAGATGTTCTATGCTTTATTTGCAGCAACAGCTTTTGCTCGTCCTTCGATTCTGAACTCTCGTCCAACATCCATATATGCAGCTGGGCGTGGTCACGGCCGAGAACGTGCTGGAGAAGCCAGAGGAATTAAGGAAGCAGCTTAAGCAGCTCAAGGCAGCTGCCGTTGATGGTGTTATGGTGGACGTCTGGTGGGGCATCACAGAGAAGAAAGGCCCCGGGAGCTATGACTGGCGTGCCTACAGGAAGCTGTTCCAACTGGTCAAGGAAGAAGGGCTCAAGCTGCAGGCCATCATGTCGTTCCATCAGTGCGGCGGAAACGTCGGCGACGCCGTCTACATCCCCTTACCTCAATGGGTCCTCGCCATGGGCGAGGCGAACCCAGATATCTTCTACACTAACAGGAGTGGCACGAGGAATCCGGAGTGCCTCAGCCTCGGAGTGGATCACCAACCCATCTTCTCAGGCCGCACTGCATTACAGGTTTGTCCACAGACCTTATTAATCTTCTCATTGATGATACATTTCATATGAACTATCGTCTTAGTTGGTTCCCTCTTGTTTGTCCATTATGGCAGATGTACATCGACTTCATGAGGAGCTTTAGAGAGAACATGGCAGATTTTTTGGATGCCGGTTTGATCACAGACATAGAGGTGGGACTTGGCCCTTGTGGAGAATTGAGGTACCCATCCTACCCTCAAACACAAGGATGGAAGTTTCCAGGAATTGGAGAATTCCAGGTAAGTTTTAACTTTTAAGTTGGTGTCTTGTTCTTGTACACCAAAACTACAGTGAAGTATCCTTTCTTTCAAAAGATCTAATTTGACATAAATATATGAAATATATACAACAATCTGTAGAACCAGTTATTTGCTAACTAGGAAAGCTATGAAGAAAAAAAAAAAGACAAAATTAAATAAGGATGCATGATAACATCACTTTCTGCAGTGTTATGATAGGTACATGAAAGAGGACTTCATGAAAGCTGCAACAGAGGCAGGACATCCTGACTGGGACTTCCCAGATGATGCGGGACAGTACAACGATACACCTGAATCAACGAAATTCTTCGCGGCAAATGGGACATTTTCAACAGAACAAGGGAAGTTCTTTCTGAATTGGTACTCCATCATGTTAATAAAGCATGCAGATCAAATTATGGATGCAGCTAATCAGGTCTTCCTAGGATGCAAACTGAAGCTTGCTGCCAAAGTAAGTGCCTCCTCTCATAGGCTTCCTTTCCAATGAGCCGTGTGCTGCTACTTCAATCGATCACATATGCATGGCCAGCCAGGCAAAATGTGACAATTATAATGTGAGCAGGTTTCCGGCATACACTGGTGGTACCAAGCTGAGAATCATGCAGCTGAGCTGACTGCAGGGTACTACAACTTGAACGACCGCGACGGCTACCGAACCGCAGCCAGAATGCTGGCGAGGCACGACGCCATTCTGAACTTCACCTGTGTTGAGATGAGGGACTCTGAGCAAAGTGAGGAGGCTAAGAGTTCCCCTGAGAAATTGGTCCAGCAGGTAAGCATTGGTACTTGGTATGGTGTGTGTGTGTGTGGAGAGAAGTGTGTTGTTAGATGAGGATTAATAAGTGCATGATACTAAAGAAAAGTTGCAGGTGTTCAGTGCAGCTTGGCGAGAGGGCATTGAAGTGGCATGTGAGAATGCACTGAACAGATATGATAAGGCGGCATACAACCAAATCCTCAGAAACTGTAGGCCAAATGGTGTCAACAGAAGCGGCCCTCCAGAACGGAGGGTCTCTGCCATGACATATCTCCGACTTGGAGACGAGCTACTGCAAAGGAAAAATTTCAGAGTATTCAGAACCTTTGTGAGGAAAATGCATGCTGATCAGGTTGTAGTACTGTACATGTTGCACAGCACCATTCTTCGTTAATTTATTAGTGATATACTAAACTTGTGTTCTTGTCTGTCAATTTGTTTCAGGATTATTGCCCAGATCCGGAGAAGTACTACAAACCCATCAAACCCATGGAGAGATCAAAGACTGAACTGTCAATAGAGGAAATCCTCCAAGCCACAGAGCCTATGGAGCCATTCCCGTTTGATGCTGAGACAGATATGAGTGTCGATGGCGGCCTTGCAAATTTTATTTTGGACAGAATTCCATTTTTCAGTTAACAAATGTTATGCTCAACCAGTATATATAAATGCCCGAGTTCTGTGGTAATCTTGTTTATGCCACATATATGTATGCCCCCTGTGTCATTGTAAGATTATGTGCCACATGAAGGAATAAGAGGAGCAAATATTTTATGTCATGACGCTTACACCGATTCATGAGAACACAAAAGCAAATTTAGGACCAAAATCTAACAACTTATTCTGCCTTCTAGTTGTCATGAATGTATAGATTTTTTTTCTACCAATAAAATTGATTCCTTTGGCAGTTGTCACCGGCTGACTAGGACAAGAAAATGAAGGTCGAGAGACATAAGAAACATGTATGTCATCCTCACAATTAGATTGCCAGTGCCCACAAGTACATGCGTCCACCTACCATTGGCTCCCCACTTATCTAAATCATGCAAGAGCAGATAAGGCCTGTGCTTACGCACATTTGCCTGTCCCCAGAATTCAACAAACCAAAACATGCTACACGTCCAAATAAAGCCCCAGACCTTGATCTCCTTCCGCATACAGAAGAGCTCTCCAGCCCATTGACGCAAGGCAGCAAGAAGGGAGGACGACTGAGCGAGCAATGGCACAAGCTATGGCTTCGATGGCTGGTCTTCGTGGCTCATCTCAGGCGGTGCTCGACGGAAGTCTTGGCTCAAACCGGTTTGCTGCAGCGTCCGGAGGCCACCGTGCGGCCGTGGCGCGTCCGGGACTCACTATCAGAGCTCAGCAGGTTCCGGCCGAGGGCGACGTTGCCAGCCGCAGGGCTGTGCTTGGGCTTGTGGCTGCAGGGCTTGGTGGGTCTTTCGCCAAGGCAGTACTGGCTGAAGCCAAATCCATCAAGGTCGGCCCTCCTCCCCTGCCCTCCGGTGGACTCCGTAAGTACTCGTAGCTACTTGTTCCTGAAGTATGAGCATTCCAGATATATACCTCCGGCGTTAACGTTGCATTGTCCTTAATTTTGCAATAGCTGGGACACTGAACTCTGACCAGCCAAGAGATCTGGATCTTCCGCTGAAGCAGAGATTCTTCTTGCAGCCACTGACGCCTACAGAAGCTGCAGCGAGGGCAAAGGAATCCGCTAAAGATATCATCAACGTGAAGGGATTGATAGAGAAGAAGCAATGGCCTTATGTCATGAACGATCTCCGTCTCAAGGCAGAGTATCTTAGGTATGACCTCAACACCGTTATCGCTGCTAAGTCGAAGGAGGATAAGAAGCCACTCAAGGACCTCACTGGAAAGCTCTTTGCAACCATCAGTGAGGTACTATTTTGAACCTTTTTTATCCCTTTTTTTTGTTCGACTTGATCCATCAGATCATAGATATATGTCTGACATCTTCCTGCTTGGCTTCATAATTGACAGCTTGATCACGCTGCAAAGGTCAAGAGCTCCGAGGAAGCAGAGAAATATTACGCAGCAACCAAATCCGTCCTCGACGACGTCATTGCAAAGTTGGGTTGAGGGAGCATGCATACATACTTTGATGTACTGCGAGCTTTTATGTCTATTTCTTTTGTATCAACTGGTCTTCGAATAATGAATAGTGGATCTGTGAATTCATAAAATTCACCTGCCTGTGTGTGATACTTTTAGATTTTAGTGCTCCAATCAGTTAAAAGCCTTAAAGGAGAAGACAATTGATGCATATCTCATGAAAAATGAGTAGCTACTATATGATCTGTGGATGGACGTAGATATTCAAATTTCAATCTATCAAGATAATGAGTTCATCTCCAAGTTCTAGTTCTTATTTGGATGCAATTCCAACTAGACATCACTAATTGTGGAACACTTACCACTTTCCCCTTTGATGGCATATAAGACAGATTAGCTGACAAAAAAAAATGCCTTCTGCAACTCTATTTATTTGTCTGGTGGTATAATGTTGCCACATGAAAGTTCATCACTATAAGGGTCACAAAAGTATATAAAAAAAAGACATTCAACATAGAAAACATCTACTGAGTTATAGGGTCCAGTCATTCTATTCTCAAGTGATACAGTACTGAAGAATCCAGAATAAAGAAAAACTATTGTTGAATATAACAAAGGCATTGACACATGAATCAGATTAACAGGTAGCACAATATATCATAATAATCTTCCACTACAAAATATGTATATACAGCATGATTAAAATATACCCGAGTCTAATTGAAGCTGAGAAAAGAAAAAGAAATATCTCCTCTAGTTGTCTGTAGCCATTAGTCAAGCAATTCATGATATAGTGACACAATAGATTGAGATTGAAAGAGCAAATGCAGTTTTATTTATATGGTGGAGCTAACTCTCATCCATTAGCAAGAAAGACAAAAGACATACCCAAACTTCAACGCGGTAATACATCATCTCTGCTTATACAAATAGGTGTGGTATGTCCTCCAGCGTATATGAATGCATGATGAGAGAAAAAGAGATTTGTCAACGGATGGCAATCCACAATATCTTCTTAAGCATTCATAAACAATCATCACGGTGAAGTGAATGCCTATGCTGGTTCCTCTTCCCCCCTAGCAATCTTCAGCATTACTCAGCCTCTTTGCCATATTCAACTCATCCTGCAAGTATGCAATATGCTAGTTTAATCCCCATTCAATTATACAAACATATAGATGAAAGTAAAAGACTAAATAGAGTACATTCTGCTAATTCACCATGGATTTCAACGTCCTTGTGCTCAGCCTGACTCATCTCTTGTCCTATTTGAGATGCATGTGTTGATCCATCTCCTTCAGGTTTACCCTGTGTCTATCTCGGTTTTGCCAAGGCCTGCCTGGCTTCCCTGTGAGCCTCCCTCCTCACAAGGTTGACCTTGTCAAAGCCATTTCAATTTTGGATTCCTCTTCCAGTGGGAAGAATCCAACCTCCATATTTCCATGTTCTGCAAATATTTTCTCCATCCTTGCTTTCTAGACCAACCCCAAGCTGTTTTCAAAAGGTACCCTTCTATGCCACCAGCTTTATCAATGCATCAAAAGCATGAGTTGTAACCTTTTTTTTTTTAAAAGGGAAACTTTAATTAAGCATTGTTAATAGCGTCCGAGTACGGAAATCCGAGGATGCCCGGAGGAGGGTTATGCTCCCAAAAAACGTCGCAATGCGACTGACGACCAAATGAAGCCAAAAAATCCGCAGCTGTGTTAGCTTTGCGGTTAATGTGTTTACAACTAAAGTTTACAAGTGAGGAGGTTAGGGTCATATATCTTCAAAAATATTCCGCACACGCCATGGTAGAACAACTTGTTTGGTGATAATCTCCACTGCTAGTGCACAATCATATTCAAGTTGTATGCTGACTAGCCCCATTTGAATGCATCTTGAAAGTCCTTGTCGAATACCCCAAGCCTCCGCTTCAATAACTGAGTTGAAGGTGCGGTTTAAAGCTCCTGCACAAATGAAAGAAGAGTTAGGCGATCGAACTATAAAACATGCTCCCCCTGTCCTGTTTACTCCGGTGAATGAACCATCAGTGTTCAGTTTCACCCCATGAGTAAGGTGGGGGCTCCCAATGAATCACAGTGCGACCCGTCGGGGATGAGGAAGAAGAAGAGGGAGAAGAAAAACCAAGAGAAAAGGAAGTTCCCTCAGGATTGTGGGGTGGATATAACTCATGAAGGCTAGCCAAAACCCAAGCCCAAACTACAGTAGGGGTTGTATGGTTGAAAAGAAAGTGAGCATCATTACGAGACTTCCAAATTCCCCAAAGAGAGAAAGCAAAAAGAGATAAGAAGTATGATCTAGACATAGTGTCCAGATTCCCTCCTTCTAGAGTCCAATCGCCACATGCCCAGGAATGAAATTGAAAATTGAAATTGAAGAGCAAATGGACATTCAAAGAAAATGTTGGTTTCTAAAGCAGAACCACACAATGAGCAACAAAAGCTTATAGAAGGAGTAAAACGGGAAAGCATATCACTTGTAGGGAGCCTGTTATGAGATAGCTTCCAAATAAAGTTTTGGATTTTAGGCGGGATCTTGATGCTCCAAATTATTTTCCAACCATGCCATCCTGCAAACTGAGGTGGAATCAGGGGCCTGCTGATAAAGTTATACACTGATTTAGCATTTGGAATCCTTGAAACATTGTCATCATAGGGTAAAACAGGCAAGGTAATAGCTATGATTCTATCTATCAAGGAAGGAGCAAAACAATCCAAGAGCATGTCTAGATTCCATTTTAAGTGTTGTATTAGATCAGCAACCATTAAGGAGGAACACTGTGAATAGACATTTATGAAAGTAGGCATGAACATTAAGGGGGTATTAAAAATCCAAGGATCATTGTAGACATGTGTTAGTGTCCCATTACCAATTTGCTTCCTTAAACCCATTTTGATGCAATTCATGGCCTGCAAGAGTAATCTCCAACTCCATGCAGATTTGGAGAGGTCAGAAAGAGAGGGAGTAACCCATGGGTGTGGGTGACTATATTTGTTACTTACTAATGACACATAGGTATCCTTTTATTTAGAATAGAGAGGACTCTTTTGGCTAATAGCGAAGTCTTGATATGCTGAAGGCTTTTTATTCCTAGACCCCCATTTGTTTTAGCAAGTTGTACAGTATGCCATCCTATTAGGTGTAGTCCCTGCTTATTACCAGAGGACCAAAGGAAACCTCTTGAGAACTTCTCTAAGGATTCAATAAAATCAGGTGATATGTGTATGGAGCTGAGGGAGTAATTTGGGATGGAATTTAGAGTGGATTTAATCAGAGTTGTTTTCCCAGCCTGTGTTAAGGATTTCATCTTCCATCTTGCCAGCTTACCATGGAATTTATCTGATATATGTGTGAGAGAGTTCTTAAAGAGGAATTTATAAGATATAGGTGCACCAAGGTATGTGAATGGAAAGTTACCAATTTCAATATTTAGAATTCCTTTTATGACTGACTTTCTTTTCCTACAAAATTTGGGAGGCAAATAAATTGCAGATTTATTTGGATTGATTTTTTGATTAGTCAGAGCTTGATATTGATTGAAAAGAACTTTAATTCTTTTGCAATTTAAGGCTGTAACAGCAATACATACTAACAGATCATCAACATAAGACAAGTGGCTTATAGATTGATTCCCTGACTTAAAAGGTATTATCCTGCCTATAGCAACCTCTTGATTTAGAAGAGATGAAAACACTTGAGAGACAAGGATAACGAGGTAGGGAGACAGTGAGTCCCCTTGCCTGATGCCTTTGTTACTGTTAAAGTATGGTGACAAGGATCCATTTATGTAACATGTAAACATAGGGGATTGTATGCAAGACTCAATCCATTTAATGAAAGTTGTTGGGAAATTCATAATAGTTAACACTTTACTGATGGCCTCCCATGAAATTCTATCAAAAGCCTTTTCCATGTAAGCCTTAAGGATGAGGAATTTCTTTTTCCCTTTTTTCATAGAGTGTACAATTTCTTGAGCTAGGAAGATGTTGTCTTGAATAGATCTATGTGCCACAAAGGCAGATTGGGACTTATCAATCAGATCAGGTAAGGTAGGCTTCAGTCTATTAGCTAGGATTTTTGCTACTACTCTATAGCAGACATTGCAAAGTGAGATAGGCCTATAGTCAGATACTGTGCTAGGGTTTGATTTTTTTCGAATGAAAGTGATAGCTGTTTGAGAATATCCTTGTGGTAAGAGTCCATTTTGAAAGAATTTTATTATTTCCTTAGTTATGTCAGGGCCCACAATATTAGAGGAAGGAGCAAAACAATCCAAGAGCATGTCTAGATTCCTTGTGGTAAGAGTTGTAACCTTGATCCAGATGTGTCGGTCATGGATATTACTGAAGAGACGCTACATTTGGTTTCCAGATTCTTCTAGACCTTTTGTCACAAGAATATCGACATCAGGTACATGATGCATAAAGATAGAAGGATGTGATATGAGTAAAAAAGAATCAAATTTAATCTTATCAGGAAGCTTGTTCAGCTGCATGTTAAATCACATATGCCTCACAAGAATTTTATCATTACTCTTTTCTTTCAATAGTAAGCTTTATCATTATCCTTCATGCAACCACAATGAAGTAAAACTAGTGTGAAGTATGTTTTAGTACCTTCAGTTCCTAATGGAGAATGTTAGATAGATTCCGGGTTTCAGGAAAGTGGAATAAGTATATCAATCTCATGCTGTGCAAAACAATATTAAAAAATCTTTGTCAAGAAATATTAAAAAAGTCAAGTCTGTTCCTATAAAACAATTTAGCTACTATTCTCATTTCACCTTTTCTTCCCTCCAGCAAAAAATGACTACACAAAGCAAATAGAGAATGAAATTAGTGACAGAGAAATCTTCGCCAATAATTGCCTTATGTATTTGCAGGAACGTTCATTGAGAGCTTTTACAATATTAATAGATGTTACAATATTAATAGTTATTTGTTTGAATATTGTCAAACCCCTCATTGAGAGCTTTGAAAAAATTCATATCTTGTTCAGGTCCCAGTCAAAATTTGCTCATAATCCAACATCTACAATCTAATTCATCTGTAACAAAAATAGTCAAGCTCCTGATAGTTCCAACACTAGGAAAATGGAAAAAGATTGCGAGGCTACAACATAAATTCGGACTTGGATTTAACAAGAAATTTTCTCCATCCAACGGCAGAAAAGTTATGAACTTCGTCTATGGAACCCGATAAACTATCATTCACTTATAAGTTTTAAAAGAACTTTGACCAGAGGCATTACATCAAGCATGAAGGAGGCAATACTTTGGTTCTAAATTTGTAACGCCTTTCTTTCTTCACGGTACAATTCCACTGTCTCAATAAGATCAACTAATAAGTATCTCGTGAATGGTATCAAAGTATTCGTATCCGATACACGTAAAAAGTAGCAATGGGCTCATTTTCTGAGGGGAACCGATCTAAAAACTGAAAATTTAACCAAAGTTGGCATTAATATATTCAATTCTCGTTCAAGCAGAAATTTCGGAGGAAGGATTTCAGCGTACTTGTTTCATCCGTCCTCACTGATCTGGTTTTCGAACTGGATGTGACGGCCGGCGAAGATACCGCGCTTAGCGCGGCCGATGACGACCTTGTTGTCCTCCGACGGCATCGCTTATCCCCATCTTCCGCGCTATCCTTTTATATATCTCCAGAGATCGGAACGCCATTGCCGGAGACGCACTAAGATTATGGCGGGGAGACGGCGGCGGACGGCGGCGTGGGGGGAAGAAGAGGAGGAGGTCGAGAGCGAAATGAGCGCGCGCAGCGGGTAGTTAGTTACCGGGTTATCGGTTCTTATAATGCGACCCGACTTGAGGCAGGCTCTTTGATGGGTCGGGTTAAGGTTGGATCTACTACGCCAAGATCCGCATATCGTCTTCCGATCCCATCTAACCGTCCCATGTGGCAAAAACGTACGGTAGATGATGACGATCCTTGTGGTCTCTTCTCATTGGCTAAAATAGATTAGCAGAACCTATTTATATATATAGAACAAAGCAAGGCAAGCTAAGCAACGCTCGTACTCGCTCACCGCCGCTGCCGCTGCCGCTGCAGAGCTCTCTTCTTCGATCTGATTGGAGTCATGGCCGGAAGGGGGAAATCGATCGGCTCCGGCGCCGCGAAGAAGGCCATGTCGAGGAGCAGCAAGGCCGGTCTCCAGTTCCCCGTCGGCAGGATCGCCAGATTCCTCAAGGCCGGCAAGTACGCGGAGCGCGTCGGCGCAGGAGCCCCCGTCTACCTCGCCGCAGTCCTCGAGTACCTAGCAGCAGAGGTATCAAATCCAATCCGTTTCCCTTCTTTCCAGATCATGTGTTGTTGCATTCAAAGTTGAGATTTTTCTTGCTATTTATTTCATTTCCGGCGTAGGTTCTGGAGCTCGCTGGTAATGCGGCGAGGGACAACAAGAAGACCAGAATCGTGCCAAGGCACATCCAGTTGGCGGTGAGGAACGACGAGGAGCTGTCGAAGCTTTTGGGAACCGTCACCATTGCCAACGGCGGCGTGATGCCCAACATCCACAATCTTCTCCTACCGAAGAAGGCGTCTGGTCCATCTAAATCTTCTGCTGCGGACGACGATAATTAGGAAAGAAAAAAAAAGATCTCTCCTTTTTCTATTTGTGTTCCTCTGTTTGGATCTCTTTACAGTATTGCAGAACGAGTTCTTGTGTTTAATGTATACGGATAAGCTGTGTTCTTTTGGTATGAACTCGATTGTAAATTTTTACTCTGCCAACAAATGAGAGAGACAATATTATCAATCCAAGGAGAAAGAAATATGAACTTTCGGTAATCTTTCACTCGATTGCAGTCAAATTTGATTTAAACAGTCCACATACAGGATTTGCTGAAAAGGTTCATCTGTAACAAATACTAGAATTATATAGTTCCTATGAAAATATTATCATTGTAAATAATCCGGATGCAAATAACAAAGGAATCTATAATTTCAAATTTATCTGAAGTTAATAGTTAGTTAGGGTGAGAATTCTACATGCCTAAACTCAGGGGCGGACTAGTTTAGGGGCGGACCCATGTATATGCAACGGTCTCACCCTCTTCTCCAACTTTTCGATATATAAAATATATTTTGATATATTTATAGTTATATTCAATAAATAAAATAAATATTAACAAATTATCATAATTATCTAATTGACATAGTTGATAAGTGATTTTGATTAATATTTAGAGGTCTAGATTCAAATCTTGATCCCTTCCATTTTTTGTAATTTATTGTTATATATTTTGGGATCCTTTAATTTTTTGCCCCTTATTTTTCCTTTCTAGGTCTGTTCCTGTCTAAACTCATGTCCAGTTTTAAAGACAAAAAGTTCTTTCAAAATACGTTAATTTTAATTAAACATAAGAGAATATTTTCATGTTTGCATTAGTGACTTGCATTTAATTTATGAAATAAGATAATGTAGGGTGATCTTTATTTTCGGAATTTATAAGTATATTTTGCTTATTGAAGTTACTAGTAACTCGATATGATTTTCATAACTTAATTACTTAAATTAATCGAAATGGATTAGCTAATCATATTTAATTGTCATTTCATAAATTAAGCAAGAGTGACTCATGCATAATTATTCACTCTAATTAACTAAATTGCATCTAACTTTAAACTAAAGACAATTAGTCACTTGTGATAAAAGGGAATAGAAAATAAAATAGAAAGGAAATTTGCATAAAATTCTAAATATAGAAAATTCAAACATTCAACATTCAAACTAATAAAATAATATTGAACACAAGTTGACCTAACCTTCATGGAAAAACTCTTCAAAATAAGTAACTAACTCTAGCAACCACTTCTTTGTCCATCGGAACCCCTTAAAATCTTAAATTTCCTCCTTTCTATATTCCCTTTACAACACCATTTAAAACTTGAATAAAATAGTGTGCTACCACTCTGATATAGCATGCTACGACTTGACGGCGGTGCACTATGGTAGTATCAGATGCGCTATGAGCTCGTTGATTGTGTGCTACGGATTGATGATGGAGCGTTGTTTTTTTTGGATTGCCCCACAATATCCAAAGCAAATACGATTCAATTGTTTACTCATCGAATGAGTCAATTTTCAAGTTCGACTTAACCCAACACCTTACGACACGAGCTGACGACAATTAGACAAAAAAGATCGCATTTTTTCACTTCGAAACAGAGGATATCTCGACCGGGGGAGAAAACGGGTAAATTCCATATGACCCAATATGTCTGACAAGTACCAGGACTTTGTACCATCAATTCCGGTGTGGTTGGATTCTGTTCAACAACCCAAGGACTTGGAGCAGAGGGGCGGGGATACTAGCATCCGATTAATATGTTTCGTCACGGGTCGGCCACCTGGCTATGATGGGTGAGACTCCCAATGAGAAATTACTGCATACGGGGGGACTCGAACTCGAGACCTCCTTTAAGCGAGGAGGAGCTCCTTACCACTCCAACCACACCCCATTGGTTATGATGGAGCGTTGTTGATGGGTCTAATTGGTGCTACGCTTGAGCCGCAATAACTATGGTCGTTCATGGTGAGATCGACTACGAGTCACCTACCCATAGCCACATTATGTTGACTATGACCTACCCTTTACGAGTGGCTATAGTCTAGTCATAGCCATTTCGGTGTGGCTACGATCATCTCCATTTTCTGAACCCACCTGAATTTGATAAAATCTTGAAATAAATGCAACAACCAAGTAGATTCTAATTTTTTTCAAATAACATAAGTCAAAACGATAAACATATAAATATCAAGTACAATTTAAGTAAATGATTTATATGCACTTATTAGTATCATCGACATCTGACAAGCATTAATAGATGGTAATCTTGGCTTCCTATCATGAAATTTGGACTATGAAGAATGAGCAAAGTATATACCATAAGTGTGAACGGTACCTGTTACTAATAGATGGTAATCTTGGCTTCCTATCATGAAATTTGGACTATGAAGAATGAGCAAAGTATATACCATAAGTGTGAA
>LTAE01011632.1:0-12251 GCA_001647135.1 Pontederia paniculata | reverse complement strand
AATAATAATAATAATAATAATAATAATAATAATAATAATAATAATAATAATAATAATAATAATAATAATAATAATAATAATAATAATAATAATTGCTATTTTAGATGCCATTCAATAGTTTTTTCTTATTTTTTTATTCGATCAAATTGTGACTAATTATATATTTATAATAAATATTACTTATATTTAATCTATTTATTATTAATGGATATGACCTTTGATTTTACTATTCTTGACAATCCATATTGTCACAATTAATTTATATCGCGAGGCAATTTAAATTATTTATTAATTAAACGAAGGAACGAGACATAAGTAATTTAATTAATTTTAGAAACACTCCTTACTCATTTGGTTGAAGAATAAGATCAAAATTAAGATCTTATTTTCCACTTTTTAATCAAATAGATTTTATTCCAACCAATAGACTCCACATCAATCATTGGGAAAAAAAGTAGAGACTCACTTTGTCTTGCTCTACCCTGAATATTTCTAGTCTAAGTGGATTAAGCGGATGAGACTATCTTGAAGATTAAAAAAATGGTTATTTCCATAAATCTTTCTTGAACTATCGTAAAAATCTAGATCTAACTCTCATATATAAACCGAACAGATCTAAGGTTTAAATTTTTTTCGAATTGGCAAATTTAATCCAATCATCTGGTATTCAATTTATTAAAATTATTTTAATTTATTAAATTATTATTTTATCCTTCCAATAAAAAAATTATCTTATCTCTATTCACATTCTCTCTTTCACTCACCTCTCACTCTCTCCTCTCACCTCTCTCTCTCTCTCCCGGCCGGCGACTCTTTTCCGCTCTCACCTCTCTCTCTTCCGGCTGGTGACGACGCTCGCCTATGTACGCAGCTGAGCAGGGACGCTCGCTTGTGCGCGCAGGCGAGCATGGAAGCTCGAGCATGGGACGCTTGTCTGCGCGCGCAGACGAGTAGGGAGAGATATAACCGAGTGTGAGAGAGAGAAAGGAAGAGAAGATGAGAGAGAGAGCGCACCCGCACAAGAGAAAGAGAGAGAGCACTCTGCTCGCCTACGCGCGCAGGCGATAACCCACGCTTGCCTGCCCGCGTAGGCAAGCTCACCTGCTCACGCAGGCGAGCTCCTCCGCTCACATGCGCGCAAGCTCCTCTTCCCCTGCCTGTAGACGACCTCCAACATGAGAGAGGAGGAGAGTGAAAGAGATCGAAACGTGAGAGAGGAGGAGAGTGTAAAGAGAGAAAGAGACATATGATAGATTCTTTTTAATTAAAAGTGTAAAATGATAATCTAATAAATCAAAACAAGTTTAATAAATTTAATATCACGTGATTAGACTAAATTGTTCAATCGAGAATAGTTTAGATCTAAGTTTGCTCGGTTTATATAGATTCAAATTTTTTCGATAGTTTGAAAGAGATAATAAAAATAACCTTTAAAAAAATTAATCCAACTATATTCCAATGACAACCAAACGATCCCTTTAGCAAATAAGATGTCAAAAGAATATTCTTTTATCTGTGGCCATGCATAAATAGGGCTGAAAAATAATTTGTTGAATTTGATTTAAGAAACAAAATGTCTTCTTTATCTGCATATTTTCTCCGAAAATATGGAATTTTTTTGTTATAAAAGTAATTAGCAAAAGTTTTTTTTCTGATTATTAAAATAAGAAAATGGAGCTGAAGAAAAATAATTATGTAAAATTTGATATTTAGTATGTTAATTATCTCCAACTGTTGTTTGGCTGAAAAAAAACGGATCTTTTTGCCCAGAGGGAACAGTGGACTCCAAAATCCTCTCTTCGCACTCTGTCCAGAACACTTGTTTCACAAACGAATCGACAGCAGAAGAGCGACATGGCCAGTGGAGCAGCAACAGGTGGAGCGGCGGCGGCGGCGGCAGCAGCAGCTGCCGCAGGGACAGTGAGGTACGGCATCGTAGGGGTGGGGATGATGGGGCGGGAGCACCTGATCAATCTCGCCCATTCCCTCCTCCGGCGGTACGCCAATAAAAGTCTTCTTCCTCTTTTGGTAAAAAAAGGAGCATTTTTTAGTCTAATTTGATGTTGGTATAAGCAAATCCACTTCAATTTGATTTTGCTCATATGTTGAAAGTTTTATCTTCTTGTTCGATAATTGAACTTATTGTGCCTTATTAAACCTTAGATAGCTGCAATTTATGCTAATTGTCAGTTCAGACAACTGGTTGAATTGGTTCCTGTCATGTAGCAGAAACTAAACAACTCATTGAGGAAGACTAAGTGAATTAAATTGCTCAAAGGATGAGAACATCTATCATGTAGAAGAATGAAGATGTTGTCTTAACACAAATGAACTCTGAAATTTTAGCCCGAAATATATCTTAAACAAATTTTATCATCCGAAGCTTATTAAGAAAAAAATATCAGTTGAAAGGAAGCAAATGTCTGTTAAAGAAAAGCAAAGACAAGAGGAAGAAAGAATCTAATTCACATATATGTAGATCAATTGTATCGTGATAAGTTAATTTCATATGTTGCTTAATGGTTTAGAGGCATATTTTTGCATGATGTTTGAGTATCTGAAGTAGAAGCTATTTAACCCATTATGTGTAAACAATGGTGGGTCTTCTAAATATGATAACTTAAGATGGTCGGTTTCTGAAGGTGAATCAAATTTTTGCTCTGTAGAAATACAAGCTGTCTATTCTGAAGGGCTCCTCAAACTTTGTTCACTGGGGAGGAAAATAGTTGGAGAAATTGTCTTTGTATCTTTTACTACATTTTGCTATAGTGGATCCACATTCCTTATGACAATGGGTTTATTTTATATTTCATTATATTGCTATTTTTCATATTTTTCTGCGTTATTTTCCTTAAACACTACAGCTTGGTGAAACCTTTTAGGTCTTCCCAGGACATAATGAGCTATTACATAGTGAACTTTGTGATGTGGTGGTTGTGTCGTCTCCAAACATGACTCACTTTGAAATTCTCATGGACATAATTGGCCATCACAAGCCTCATCACATTCTCGTCGAAAAACCATTATGCACGACGGTCGAGGATTGCAAAAAGGTGAGTTCCTATGACAGTAGAATAACAAATGATCATATTGAAAATACAACCTTCATGGTTGACATTGTCGTATAGGTTATACATGCAGCCAGCCAGCGGTCAGACATACTGGTGCAGGTAGGACTGGAGTACAGATATATGCCTCCTGTATCTAAACTAATTGACGTAGTTAAAGGTGGTACACTCGGACAAATCAGAATGGTGTCAATCCGTGAACATCGGTTTCCTTTTCTGGTTAAGGTACAACAAGTTGGTACAAATTTGCTTATGTGCTTATGCTAGATTGTAAGTTGATTTCAGCTTTGATTAGACTTATATCAGGCATATGCTATTCTTATTGCATGATTCATGTAGGTGAATAACTGGAACAGGTTTAATGTGAACAGTGGGGGAACCTTGGTGGAGAAATGCTGTCACTTTTTTGATTTAATGAGGCTCTTGGCAGCTGCAAATCCAGTTCGGGTGATGGCCTCTGGAGCTATGGATATCAATCACAAGGATGAATGTTACGATGGAAAGGTCAGATTCCTCTTGTGCGAATAAACTATTAGACACAATGGTACATTTTGGAGAGTTTTAAGAAAAAGTCTACAATTGAAAAAACACTTTAATCTAATGTACTTCTTTTTAAGGAAGGAAATGATACAAATCAGTAATTATCTCAATCTAATGTACTTGGAGTTCATTGATCTGCACTCTTTCCAGAAAACATGGGAATACATTCTTCTAGTTAAAATTTACTTTTTGAAAATTTTCTTTTGCTAACCTTAACATTATAAGTAATAAATTCAGAACATTGTGGCCTTTTACAATTGGTGCAGGCAACATTATCTGCCCATAAAATAAATAAACAAAAGGAGCCTATGTATTTTATTTGGTAACATCATGTGTTACCTAACTAAATGCTGGGATTTTACTTTGTTCTTTTTCCAGAACTATAACCTTGGCTAGAACCCAATTTTGTTTTAAGGGTAGACTCCAAAAAATTTGAATATTCCTAAAAGCGTATATGATCTATACTGATCTATTTACGTAGATTGAGTATCATAAACTGTCATGAGAGCTCACCGTTACAACTTTCCCTTTTTTCCCAAAATATCAAAATAATTAATATTTGAATCATTGCTTCAAAATATAAAGCCTAGCATTTAGACTTAAGCTAATTTCTCCGCAATGATTATGGATGAAAAATCCTGAGAAATTGCTCAACGAGAGCTTAATTCGTTTTCCACTTTCCAGTTTTACTGAGCTTTAATCATTGCACTTTTTCACGTTCTCTTCAATAAATAAAAAGGAAAGTTACATTTTTTAGGATTTGTCTAGTGATTATTTGTTTCTAATGTATAGTGATATGATACATGGTTAGATATGTCAATCTATAGCTGTTGTTGCTTATGAAAGTTTCAAATATAACGCCAAACATGATTCTTACAATGGTTATTTTTTTCTGGTCTATAAAATCAATAAAATTATTGGAAACAATATGCAAAGACATCCAGAGCTTAACTATAAATCTGGCTGTTTCTTTCATCTTTGTTAAACCCTGTTATATGTTGCACTATGTTGGGGCTTGCTTAACTTTTTTTCCTAATTATATTTTGCATAATGCTACTTGATTGTCCAATAATGGATTCAATTCTTACTACTTGAAGTAGGTACCCGATATCATTGATAATGCATTCGTGATAATCGAGTTTGATAACGGCTCTCGTGGCATGCTTGACCTCTGCATGTTTGCCGAAGGAAGCAAAAATGAGCAAGAAATATCAGTCGTAGGTGACATTGGAAAGGTAAATTTTTTGACATTTTTTCGGGTTAAGATTGATTGGTTTTATCGATTAATTTTTAAGATTAAAAGGTAAAGTTTTAAGATTAATTATTTATCTTCCAATTTCTTTAACTTCTTTCACTTCATTTATCTTGTTTACTTTATTAATTGGGAAATTCAATATTACTGAAATTGGAAACATGATTTGAATCTTGATATTTTAGATATACTGCCACTGAAGTTTCCCGTTCTCATGCAACTCAGAACTCATTGACAGGGTGAGGCCTTTGTGCCAGAAAGTATTGTGCGCATTGGCACAAGAACAGCAGGTCGAACTGGAGTCAAGACAATAAAAGCTGAGGATGAACGAATTAAGTATGCTATATTGAATTACATTTTAATGTCTTTTTGAATTACAATAAAGGCTTAATTGATCTAGTCTTTTTAGTAATTACAAAGTTTTTGTTTGCATATGTCCTGCAAGAATATTTAGAATTCAAGTCCCAAAGTTGAAGTTTTTTTTCCGGATACAAAAGTTTGAAATTGAGGGTTTAATTATGTACTCTTGATGTAGTACTTATTAAATGTGATTTTTTAGTTAGAGTGTTAGTGTTATGTTAGATTCTTTTATATGGCCCTTCTCATTAAAGAAGGCCCTTCTCATTAAAGAAGAAGAGAATATTATCTTGGTCAATCTGCTAATTTAGGAATTTCTGGAGCATTGTCATTTCTTCAATATTCAACAAAACTTCTGAAAGAGTGTTTTTCTTTAATTCTTTATTTCCAAAAAAAAACATTTCATTGTGCATCTCAAATAAATTTGTGATGGAGTCTGAGTTTTCTTATATGGGCTCTGATTTCTATCTTCTTCGTAGATCTGAAATATCCTAATATAAACTGCTCTTTTGCACATAACATTTGAGCTTAGGCATTATCAACCATCTTTCAGTAATTTAGGCCTCCGAGGTTTTTATTGGGTTTATTTATCTCTTTTATGTTGATATGTAAACTTTGTTGGTACCTCTGTTTTATAGTTTCTATTTAATGGGGATCTGGAGTGGCTTCCATGTCAGCATATCAGATAGATTCTATGATCCTACATTGGAGTAGTTGGTGCTCTCATGTCACCCTAAGTTAGAAGTTTAAGGCTTAATTGATGCAGTTCTTTTAGTAATCTTTAAATAGTAGTTCTGGCATAAGAATTTTACAACTTAAGTCTCAAAGTTAGAAGATTTTTTCTGGTTACAAAAGTTTCAAGTTGAAGGTTTAATTTATGTAGCCCTCTTTTAGTAGTCTTGATAAAGTAGTTATTAAATGTGATTTTATTTAGTTAGAGTGTTAGCATTATGATATATTCTTTATGTTTAGGTATTTATAGACTATGAAAACATTATGTTGGCCCTTCTCATAAAAAAAAAGAAAATACTATCTTGGTCGATTTATTAAAATCCCGTTAGGAATTTCTGGAGAATTATCAATATTAAATATTTAATAAAACTTCTCATAGAATGTTTTTTTTTAATTATTGGTCGATCTCCAAAAAAAGGACTTTTCTTTGTGCATCTCAGTAAATCCTTGGTGAAGTCTGAGTTTTTCCATATGGACTCTGATTATATTCTATATTCTTCTTAAATCTGAAATATCCTAATATAAACTACTATTTCAGTAATTTAGCCATTGGAGGTTCTTGTTACGCTTATTATCTCTTTTATGTTGATAGGTAAACTTTATTAGTACTTCTTTGTTTTCTAGTTTCTATTTAATTGGGATCTGGAGTGGCTTCCATGTCAGCAAATCAGATATATGCTGGAATCGTACGTTGGAGTAGTTGGTGTTCTCATGTTACCATAAATTGGATTGCATAATTCTGCATATACTATTTGTGCTTTCTGACTCCAGTTTGTTTATTTGCTTTCTGAATATGATAAAGTTTCTGTCGTCAAACTCGAGTCATTTTGTGGTTCACTATTTTTTCAATATCTGTATGACTATTTCATACTTCAATTGTTTGTATTCATATAGTTCATCTTTTATTTATATAACTTTTGGGTGTAGGTATGATGGACTGCATCATGGGTCAAGCTATTTGGAGCACCTGGATTTCTTGTCAATGGTCAAAGGCAGAGGAAACACAACCCCTGCAGTCGACTTGAATGATGGCTTGCTCTCTGTCGCCATGGGCGTCGCAGGCCAACTTTCCATCGAAAAAGGCCGTTTCGTGACCATCGACGAAGTGCTGTCCGAATAGAAGTCCTACATATTATTGGAATGATATAGATCTCATGTCAATTGCCTCAACCTTGATCCTCCCCTACCTCTCAAGGTCATCTTCCCTGTCAACAGAAAAAGGTTGCATAGATTGCTTTCTCAATTCGAGAAACGGCTAAGGCTTTGTAATCCTGATATCATGTGACAATCATATTGTAATCCTGTTTTAGTTCTCACTATTATTTGCTTCTAAAACTGGTTGAGAAATAAATAGAAGAATGGACTGTTGTTGTTGAGCTCCACTCCTAATGATGCATTGCATCAACTAGTGCTTACAAAACACATATGATTAGACTCAGGGCCGGTTTGGGATCTTTGTAATATTTTTCGACGTTTTAAAAAATTATAGTAATACACTTTTTCAAAAGTGTCTTATAACAGATTTTGTTTTCGGCGTAAATTTTTTTTCTAAATGTTTTAAATACGTTGTAACTACAAAAGGATAAAAGAGAGAAAGAAGAAAAAAATGGAGATAGGAGTAGATAATTATTTTATAACGTTTTTCACTTATTATGTTGTATTTTCATCCGATAAAAATTGATGCCAAATACTTATTTGTAAAAGAAAATTCTTCAATAAACGATGTACGATATAATGATCAAATATTTTAAAATTACTGAACATCCAAATAGGCCTTCAACATTTTGATGTATGGCATGATAAAAGCTTAATTACATCAATGTTAAACAATTGTTATTATAATGGAATTATGGAAATCTAATTAGTCAAATATTAACAACATGCGATTAAAGGAAGTGTAAAATTATATGTTTCCATCTGCAGGAACAAACAAACTCAAACAATTAAAAAAATACAAGTTGGAATAAATTTTTAATCCACCAAAGACACTCTAATTAATAGGAAGTGGTACCTAATTTGGAATGAACTTGAACAAATTTCAAGTCGACCTTGACATCGCTCTCTTGTTTACTTGTCAAAATTTGCAGACGTTACAATGATAGTATCTTTTCTATAAACAATTATCATCTTTTTTACACGCAAAGAGAGTGAGTCTAATTTGTTTTTCAGTGAAAAAATAAAAAAAAATATTTATGGCCAGAGATTCAACTTCAAATTCATGATAAAAATTGACATATCTTAATTAAGTTATGTTGGAGATAACAAATGGAGATTGATCGTTCAATCCCTACTTACGCCGATCCATTATATATTAATTTTGGAGTTGTTATGTATTCTGATGGTTTTGAACATTAATATAGTAAAAATTCTTTACGACGGTCGTGGACGTAGAAGATCCATCTCCGAACCATGTAAAATCTGTACGTATTTTTTTGTGTTTCTTGTGATTTTTCTACTTTCCAATAAGTTAGTTGACGCAGATTATCAATATATTTATATTCTGAATTAAGGAATAAAAAATTAATAACCCCAAATTCGAATCTCAGAGTATTCAATTCGATCAAGATATAATTAATTTATTATGCACATTTAAAATATCAAATTAATCATATATTAATAATCTTGGACATCGAAAAAATTTGAAATGTCTTAATCAGCATTTAAATTACATATATTGTTCCAGTTAGGTGGGGAACATATCTGCCTCACGTGGTCTCCAAACCCTGGTTGAAAGTTGTGGCCAGCAGCCATCCCTCAGTCTACTACAATAAAAAAATATTATCAATAATCTTGAGACATTAGAAAAGTCGCATTCCTTGAACAGGAAAATAGTTTTATATGTCTCATTGCTATATATACACACACAACATGAAGTCTACAAGTTATCACTGATGTTAGTCAAAGGAACAAAAATAAATGCGTCATCACGGAGCAAACAGTGACGTAGTACATGCAAGGTTACTATACATAATATAATGTGATATTTTAAGGTAGGTATTGGATCATAAAATATATATATATATATATATATATTTATATACCTTAAAAGATACTACTAATATAATAGAAAAAAATGTTGAATGTTTTTTTTTTATAAGTGAAAAGTAAGAGAAGTGTCGTTATTTTTCGATACACTACATTAAAAATATGCTACACAATTCTCGCCCAATAACTCTTGCGTGTATAATATATGTATGTATATATATTTATTATATTATATATATATTATAACATGCATGTATATAATATATATACTTAACGGATGGATCCAGTTCACAACATTAGTACTACGGAAAAATAATGGAAGAGTTTTCAACTGAAAAAAGATTATTGGAATAGTAATTAATAAATGTTGATGGAGAAATGCAATATATTACAATACAGTGTTAGGATTTTTTTTTCCAACACTTCTTCTGTAGTTATACCATGTGATCCATATCTGTAATTGTACTTTAATTTATAATTAAGAAATATGGTGCAGTTAATATTGTAACTATAAAATGGTTATTTCAGAAATATGCACATTGTAAGTCGCTATTTAATGATTTATAAGTCCTTTAGTATGACTTGTCAAGTTTTGTTTCAATTTTTTTTTCAATATTTATTTAAACAACTCTTGTGCCCCACGGTTCCATTTTTGTGAACTAATAATCTACTAAAACATTACCCACCATGTGTTGTTTTTTTTATTTTTCTTAATTAATTATGAGGTTAAAATTGAATAAAAAAATAAATGTAACATATTGCATATCAGCAGAAGGTACAAGACTTATTTAATAAATCAGAAAAAAACTGATCAATGGGAAAAAAAGATTTTAACGCAATGACTTATTATTAAATATGACTTAAATGATAAATTAGCAAGAATATTTGTTAGAGAAAGTAATTGCATATAATTTAAGCAAAGTAAAACATATATTCGTTTTTCTCATAAAAATTCAGCTAAAAGAGGCTTAGCTGTATTTAAAAGAAATCTGTATCAGAGAAAATTAAGAAACAAAAATACACAAAATCTAAGTACCCATTCATGGGCTTATATGTAGCTAACATTTAGAACACAATTAGGGGAGAAAGAATAATTATTGGACATAATATATCATTAGATTACCATTTAGAAATGATATTAATATTATATATGTGTACACATAGATATATAGATAGATAGATGTAGTTTAAGGTCCACATGCGATGATGATATATGAATATTTTTTATAGGATAACAATTGAATTAACGAAGCTTTGCATTATTGTCATATTACAATTGTTTTTTTACATCCATATTACAATATTTTGAAAGAACAAAAAAAAATACTACAAGCAGTATGCAAAGTGAAACCTAAAATAAACAGACGTTAATTATTCTGAAGCAGATCGAGCTGCCATGCACGATGCATGCAAGCGTGCACTGCAGAATCCAAACCCAGTTAGAGCGGCACGCTCCGGAGCACCACCGTCTCGACGCTAAGGCCGGGTCCGAATCCGAAGAGCACGCCCCACTCGAGGCCGTGGCCGGTCGTGGCCTCCCCGGCGGCCGCCGACCTCTTCCTCACCTCGTCCATCACGAACAGGACGCACGCGCTCATGACGTTGCCGTATTCCTGGAACACGTACCGCGTCTCCTGCAGCTTCTCCGGCTTCAGCCCCAACTTGGCCTCGACAGCGCCGATGATGCCCCAGTTGCCCGGGTGCGACACCCAGAACACGTCGTCCCAGTCGGTGATCCCGAGCGGCGCAAACGCCCTCTCGAGGCAGCCACCGATGTTGCCGGCGATGATGTTGGGGAGCTGGTTCAAGAAGTGGAACGTGAGCCCGATCTCCTTGAGGTGTCCGCCGACGGCCCTCTCGCAGTTCGGCACCGTCGTCTGCGCCGCGGACATGATCTCGTATATGGGCTTCTCGACGCCCTCGATGGGGTCGGCGCCAATGACGAGCGCGGCCGCCCCGTCGGCGAATGTGGCTTGGCCGGCGAGGTCCTGGAAGTCCTTCTCGTCGGGGCCCCGGAACGTGAGGGCGGTGACCTCGCAGGACACCACGAGGACGCGCGCGCCCCGGTTGTTCTCGGCGACGTCCTTGGCTATGCGGATCATGGAGGCGCCCATATGTGGCTTCTCGACGCCCTCGATGGGGTCGGCGCCAATGACGAGCGCGGCCGCCCCGTCGGCGAACGTGGCCTGGCCGGCGAGGTCCTGGAAGTCCTTCTCGTCGGGGCCACGGAACGTGAGGGCGGTGACCTCGCAGGACACCACGAGGACGCGCGCGCCCCGGTTGTTCTCAGCGAGGTCCTTGGCTATGCGGATCATGGAGGCGCCCATATGGCAGGCCTGGCTGTAGAGCATGATCCGGTTGACGGAGAAGGGGAGACCGAGAAGGCTGAGCAGGCGGTAGTCGGCGCCGGGCATGTCGATGCCGCCGTTGGTACAGAAGACCAGGTGGGTGATGTCGGACTTGGGCCTGCCCCACTCCTTGAGGGCCTTGGCCGCCGCCTCCTTCGCCAGCTTGGGCACCGCCTCCACCAGGATGTCCTGCCGCTCGTCCAGCGACGGCGCCATGTACCCGCATATGCTCGGCCGCTCCTTGAGCACCTCCTCCGTCAGGTGCAGGTATCTCTTCTTGATCATGGTCCTCTCACCTGATCATTTGAACACGTATCAGATCACTCGTCCTTGTTTTATTGTATACGTCAAAGTTCACATGAATTATTACTTGGATGATCAATCAAAACGAGAAGTAATTAACTTACAAAGGCGATGAAACTTCTGTTTGAGCTCGGTCTTGTGCTCGGAGTTGGTGACGCGGAAGTAGAAGTCTGCGAAGGAGCTCTGCTCGTAGAGGTTGGGAGGGTTGGCGGTGCCGATGGCCATGACGGTGGCCGGACCGTCGGCCCTCTGCACGCCGAGGAGCGCCCGGGTGCTTTTTGCTGGCGACATGGTAGCAATCGAGTTGTTTGGCTGCGATCGGGGTGCACTCTCGCTCACTCAACTACTACTGTGCTCCGAGGACTTGTGAAAGCTGAGAGCTGTGTGCACATATATATAGAGAGAGATAGAGAGAGAGAGATAGAGAGAGAGAGAGAGAGAGAGAGAGAGAGAGAGAGAGGGTGTTTGGTGGCGTTGCATATAATATATATACGTGGCTTCGAAGAAGGCCAAACGTGACATTAATTTAGTGCATGTCTTCATGTATGACCATATCCTCTCTGCACTCTAACCTAATTCTAAAGGAGACAATGCTCAAGGGATTTGATCGACTTAGCTACCTTTGAAATTTTCCATGGTCTCTCTCTCTCTCTCTCTCTCTCTCTC